>CAUYLG010020106.1:0-10372 GCA_963573385.1 Cacajao melanocephalus | reverse complement strand
TTGGGGGGGTGGGGGCCTGAGGGTGGGGGCATAGGGGAGAGAGAGCATTAGCAGAAATACTTAATGTAGATGACCAGTGATGGATGCAGCAAACCATCATGGCATGTGTATACCTATGTAACAAACCTGCACGTTCTGCACATGTACCCCAGAACTTCAAGTATAATTTAAAAAATAAATATATAAAAAGAAAGTCACTGTTGTGTAAGAGATACTTCAGGAATTAATATGAAGTATAGTCTTATTTTTGTGTAAAAAGATGCAATATCAGATGATGTTAAAATGAATAAAAGTTCAGCTGGGAGTAGTGTGGCACACACTTATAAATCTCAGTTTCTTGGCAAGCTGAGGCAGGAGGATCATTTGAGCCCAGAGTTCGAGACCAGCCTGGACAACATAGCAAGAACTCTGTCTCAAAAAAATTTAATGAACGAGTATAAGGTCCAGAGAATTACAAACTGTTGAATCCAGAAATATAATTAGAAATGAAAACTAAAAGTATATATTCCTTTTTTTTTCCCCCTGAGATGGGTGTCACCCTCACAGCTCACGGCAGCCTTGACCTCCCAGGCTCAGGTGGTTCTCCCACATCAGCCTCTTGAGTAGCTGGGATCACAGGCATGCTACCACACCCAGCTGATTTTTTGTAATTTTTGTAGAGACAGGGTTTCACCATGTTGCCCAGGCTGGTCTAGAACTCCTGGGCTCAAGCCATCCACTTGCCTTGGCCTCCCAAAATGCTAGGATTGCAGGCATGAGCCATGGCACCTGGCCTAAGGCATATATTCATAAAAGGCTGCACACATTGATAACTGCAAATCACCTGAAAACTAGGTAGAAAGGGATAATTTACAATGTAACAAAGGTTGGAGAATCAGAAATACAAATTGGAGTGATATTATATAGTGGAAAAGGTAAGAAAAACTGAGAAAACTTTGTTAATGAATATAAATTGAATATGTATTTCTGGGTTTGTTCCCTAAGGTTCGTGAACAAAAACACATTTACATCAAATGTGTTTGTTTTCATTTTAATCAAAACAAAATGGTTCTAACAAGATGAAATTCGGTTGCTGACTTTTGTCACACAAAAGAAGAGATCTCCAAACCATTTTGTTAATGGAGAAATGATATTCTGACTGTGCCTCACATATCATTCTGAGTTAAACACACTTTGTAATATCAAAAATGAGCGAACATTTTTCAATATCCTCTTTTAATTTTTTTTGGCCGCATTTTATGCATTTCATAATCTGATGTATCATTTATGTTAACTAAGCCTGATGAAACCATTTGACGACTTGTAAACTTTCCATTGTAGCTTTCTCTTTCTTGTCGCTTGTTAACCTCCGGAGCAGTATATGGTCTTGCGGAGTTTTTTGCATGTTTATGGATATCATCTGAGCTTTTTCCTGAAAGCCTTGATCTTGATTTTACTTTTTTAAGATGTGTAAATGAGGTAATGTCATGTAAATCCTCGAATTTATCCGAACAATCCTGAATAATAAAAGATCAGATTGGTAAATTAGGTTTCTTAAAAGTAGGTTTTAAATTTACAAGGACGTCTGACATAGATGGTCAAAAGACAAAAGAGAATAAAAAATTTACAAAGACTAAAGTTTATAATAGCAACAGTTTAAGAATGAAAACAATGACTATTTCTTAGGCAGTCTCTAAATTCAGACCCTACACCTGATGCCTCCCATTAGATACTGTGCTAGAAATCATACTTTAAAGATATCTTACTGCTACAAAGATTTGTTATTTCAAAAGATATTTTAGATAAGAAGCTGGAAACCCAAAAAACTTGAGAGCAGTCCTCAGGGGTCAGACTTCTAGACAGTGCTGGCCAGACTACTTTGTGATTTCTCTCCACCAAAATCTCTCTCCCCTGATCCCAAATATAAATTATGAACTCTTATATTTTACTTTTTATATCATCCAAACTTTGATCTTTCATCCTTTAATAACCTTCTTTAGTTAACTTTTATACATACAGAGAGAGGGAGAGAGTGCCACATCCAAGAATATGGTTGTAATGTTTACATTAAAAGGAATAAAATTGCATGTATACTCTGAGTAAACAAGGAAAACATTCAGTAAAATAGCTGGAAGGATATATACCATAATAAATAATTTTAAAATTTTTCTATAAGATAGCTATATTTTATAATAAAAATAAAATAATTTACAAGTAACCCTAAAAAGGTATGAATCTATTAGTTATCCTCAAATTAGGGTAAACAATTTCCTTAGCAGTTTGGGCAGCTCATCCCATAACACTGCAAAGATAGCCACACCAAGAATATGGGTTGCTTTGATTTGAACACAGGTGGGAATGCATTAATAGAATTGGGGGTCAGGGAACGTTGGGCAGGACTAAAAATAATTAGGGCAGTCAGAAAAAGATTTACAAAAAAGAATGTACAAGGAGTCTAAAGATAAATTCTATTTCACATTTTTGCCTGAGTTTGGAGAAGGCAAGAAAATGTTCTTCCTCTTCCCTCTTATGTGCACAGGACAATTAGGTAAGCCACAATTAGAGAATTTATGTTAGTGAGTAATATATAATTATTTTCCTTCACAGCAGATATAACTGATTACTGGAGACCCTGTGGAAAGGCATGGAGACCCAGGTCACTGGTCACTTTTCTAGGTGCTCCTACAACTCAATTTCTCTCTCTTTTGTCTTGTTTCCTTTGGGAGGTTCCTAGATTTTAGAAAATCAGATGAGTAAGTCGTTCTGATCATCTGAGAAATGCCCTCTTACCACTTAATTATCTATTGTCAACTTTACTAGAAAGTTTAGAAACAGCTGGTTTAACTGAGAAATAAAAATAACTCTTATCTCCCTTGCCTGCTGTTAAGATGAGGATTCTGAGATCTTATATCATTTAACATAAACACAATTTCTTATTTTGCTTGAAAAATTAAAGATTCCATTTGTCTAAATTCAGGAAATCCTCTCCAAAAACTATGAACCCATCATTGACTTTTTTTTCCAAGTGTGTAGATAAATGCATGTATATACACACACACACACACTCACCCTTCTCAATACTAAATTTCTGAATTTAGATAGAAAAGAAAAATCCAAAATTGAGAGTATAAGCTGATATTTATACCCTGCCACTATATAGTTAATATTTAGCTGTATAATAGTGTGTATAATGTGTAGCTATATAATATTTACTCTCCTACTATAAAGCTAATAGTTTGCTTTACTGTGGAAAATAAATTCAAAGCAACTATGCAGAAAAAGATTTTCTCAAAGTAGAATTATGCACATCAAAGTATCAATTTAATATGAGTTTTACTTATATTTACTTAGGAGTTTTTCCAATTATGGGTCATGCCTGCTATGTATACTAATAGGGAAGACCAGTGATTCAGAAAATTAAAAATCTCTTCCATTCCTATATTTTAAATTTGCTTTAGAATAATTTGTATAAAATCTAGTCGCAGATTTCCTTCACTAATTTTTTTTTTTTTTTTTTTTTTTGAGACTCATTTTGCTCTTTTGCCCAGGCTGGAGTACAGTGGTGTGATCTTGGGTCACGGCAACCTCCACCTCCTGGGTTCAAGCAATTCTCTTGCCTCAGCCTCTCAAGTAGCGGGGATTACAGGTGTGCACCACCACACACAGCTAATTTTTATACTTTTAGTAGAGACAGTTTCACCATGTTGGCCAGGCTGGTCTCGAACACCTGGCCTCAAGTGGTCCACCCACCTCACCCTCCCAAAATGCTGGGATTATAGGCGTGAGCCACTATACCTGGCTTCCTAATTGTTTTATGTTAATATTAAAAATATATTTGAATTCTTAAGTTTCTCAGCACATGATGCATCATGGTAGTGAAAAAAGACTAGAAGGTAAATTTTTGCAATTCATAATCCAATGGATTGTAAATTTTGCATATCCCTAATTTTTAGCCACATAACTGGCATATAGGAACTTCATATTTGTTTAACTGAAACAAAGATAATTCAGCTATGTGGGAAAAAAAAAAAACCTAATAGTTGTAGTTATATCTCTATGAAAAGAAAATCTCAGCTATGTTTCCACAGTATCTGGCCACAGCCAATGGTTGTACTAATTTTAGTAATGGCTAAAATCTAGCCAGTTTTCCACAATCAGGGCTGCGTGATCTGGCTCTTGGGTGTCAGCTGGGAGAATATGCCCAGAGGAAGAGGGCAACTTTTTCTAATTCATGTTCCAGATAGTGGTGGTGGGGCGGGGGGGGGGGGGGGGGTTGCCACCGTTTATTTCATAAAAAGGTAATAGGGGTGTTAACAGTTCCCCTGATTTTGTGATTGTATTTTGAATCAGGTGAGATGATATTTAAATTTCAGAGGAATTTTTAAATTGGAGGTCTGTATGTGTTGGGGGTAATTAAGGGTATACACACACTTGGATGCAGATATATACACCCTAAATTATTTCCAGAAATTTGCTGAATACAGAAGTAGAAGACTTTTGAAAATATTATTACATGTATAGTTGTTCTTGCAGTCCAGTGAAGCAGTGTCCTTGGAACAGACTTCTTTAGATGAATTCTTGTGGCAGGCAGTGTGGTTGGTAATATCTTGACTATCTTGTTAAATGACTTTTTTGGTTTGGCGACACGGTCTCTTTCTTTTTGGACATTGGGTTCTAGATCTTCTCTCTTAAATAATTCTGGGAAGAGGGATGGTTTTGAGTTTTTCTCATCTTCTACAACTTTATATTGGAATGACTGTATTTCAGGGAACTTGGCACATTTTTCACTGCAAATTTCATCTGGTTTTATATAAAGAGTTTGTATTTCTTTTTCGTATTGTGCAAATGTTACTACGTGTTTTTTATTATTATTATTTACTTTCAATCTCTGACAATACTGGTCTTCTAATTTTAATTTTTCCCCAGTCTCTGAATTGAAATGAGTTAAGGTGCTAGTTTGCCAGGAAGGGAAAGTGAGTCTGTTTAAGTAGTCATCTTCCCTTGGCATTCTGCTGTTAGGAATTCTTGGATACGATGTTAACACTGCTTCAGGTTTTTCCTGAACAGTCCATTTATAGATGTTTATATGCTCCTTTCTATCAAGGGACTTCATTTTCAGTGTCCTTTCACACCAAGCTTTTGATTGAGTTATTTTTGATTTACCACCCCAACAATATGAGTCTTGAATCTCTGTTTTATGAACACAATTTTCTGCTTGAGGAAGCTGCATGAAATCATGTTCTTTCCTTAGTTTCTTAAGTAGTATATCTGTAAGTATGTCTGATGACGTATTTAATGGACTTGCCTGGATATTTTTATTGGAAGAAGCTTGTACTTGTATTAAACTTGGTGTTTTAACTGCTTCTTTAGGGTAATAACTTTTCTGTTCCCTAATTAAAGGTGAATTTTCTTTTAAATTCTGTAAGGGAAAATATTTCTTTTCTTTCTCTCCACTCAATTCTATTTCTGCAAGTTTATCCTCAGAAACCATTTGTAAAGAGGTTTGTTGAACAATTCTTGAATATTTATTTTGCTTTTCTGAATGCTTCTCCGTAAAGTGATGGTCATCTCTAAAAAGTAAATGTGTCTTTATATATTTTAATGGTGTAGAACTAGAATTAAGCAAATTTATATGCTGGTTGATCCGCTCTAATTGCCTTTTTGTCATTAGTCCTGATTTTGAAAGTTTTTCCATAAAAAGTCTCTGGAGGTGTTTGCTTAAATCAGCTTTTAGATTTAATAATTCATTTTCTGATAAAGCTATCAGATAGTTTTGTAGAGATTTACTTAAAGGATATTTCATGTTTATTTCGAACCTTCTACCAAAACTCCCCTTTGAAATATCTTGTTGTAGTTCATGAAAAGATATTGAGGCACTTTTAGTCCTTAGAGAAGATATGTTTGGGTATATAGTCTCAGATTCTGTCTCATTAAATAAACTGCTTTCTGAAATGTTTTTTAGGAAATAGTTTTGAAGAATCTCATTTAAAAAAGATCTTAGCTTTATTTCTAAATGTTTATCTATGAAATGATGATTGAAATTGTTGACAAAAGACATGATTTCTTTCACAGCTTCGGAATATGTCCCCTGAAAAATGTTTGGCCCTTTCTGGTCGGCTTTCTCATTCATCAGATAGAGATTTTGGTAGATTTTTGGTAAGTCTTCCTTGGTGATATGTCCCGATTCTGAAAGTCTTTCTACAAGGTAATGCTGGATTTGTTTACTTAATTCAGATTTTAAATTTTTTATTTCTGACTCTGAGAGTTCTTCTAGAAACACACGCAGCTTTGGACTCAAAATAGGTTTTCTGTCTAATTTGTCTGCTTTTTCAAAATTATCTTGGATTTTTTCAAGGTGTTCTGTGTCACTTGCAAAAGGTTGAATTAGTCTTTCTAATTCTTTTTCTGGTTGTCCTCTTCTTTCAGATTGAATATATTTGAAAAAAACATTGAAGATGTTTTTTAAAAAGGATTTTAACATTATTGCATCTGATTCACTACGTTTATCCATTAATGAGCTAGTTAAACTTTCTAGAGTAGAACGGAGATCATTTTTGTCTTTACCAAGCCTCTGACCATTTCTTGGCAAATCTAGTTCTTCATTTGCTATTGAATAATAACTGGAATCTTGTGGGAACATATTTCGGCCTTCCTGTATAAATTTAACTGTACGAACAGAAGTAGTGTCTTTGGGAATGATGGATATATTCTGCTCTGAAAGAGGTTCTGTCTCGCTTCTGATTTCTGAATAATACGTTTGGGAATCCTTCAGCTTTCCTTTAGAAGAAGTGATCCCCATACCCAGCAAAGAACTCTTATGGCGTTCTTTATCTAATTCTATCACTTTGATAATCCCAGATTCTAAAAGCGCATCTATAGGAAATGCTTCTATTATCTGGCTTATAACAGATCTGGGCTGTGGGAATTCTATTTCATCAGCATTTTCTTCATGAAATAGAATACGTGATGATAAACTTCTCTTCCAAGGTGTAGGTAATTGATTTTCCAAGTTCATAGGTGTTTCACTTGGCTCTTTCACTTCTATCTCCAATTCTGAGAATATTGGTGCAGTGAATATTTGCCTCATAATGTAGTCATGTACAACGCCACTTAAACTTGATTTGGAGCTAGGTACTTCATTTATTAAATGTTTCTTTTTGATACTACTCTTTTTTTTAATTGGAAAATCTCTCTTATCAGCTTCAAAGTGTTTTTTAGAGACATATTCTTCTACCTCTGGAGATTTTCCTGGTCTACCTTTTGAAAATGAATCTGCAGGAATATTTTTAATTATTTGACCACCTTCTGAAAGTGAATATTCAGGAATGTTTTTAATTACTTCACTACCTTCTGAAAGTGAATCTGCAGGAATATTTTCAATTATTTGACTACCTTCTGAAAATGAATCTACAGGAATATTTTTAATTATTTGACGTAAAGTAGCCTTTGAATTTAAAATGTCTTTTTCTGAAAGCCAGTTGTTTAAATCTTGGTTTTTTCCCAATACTTTGTCTTCCATACTACTTGATGATTTATCGTGAATGCTTAGAAGTGGAGAACTACTTTTCTCTCTTGCTTCAGTGTTCATACTAACTTCTGGTTTAGAAAATAATTTGTCTGAAAGGTCTTGCAGATTTTTACTTAAAATTGCCTTGAGTTGCATTGATTGTTTTAAATATTCTATATGGGGGGTAAAATTTAAAGACTTAGAGAGGTGACATGTATTTGCATGTACATTTCCAGTCCTTGATGATTCTCCTTTGAGGCTTGGTAAAGACACATTTGGTAGATTTTCTTTTAACCTATTCTTTGTATGTAAACCCTTTATTGTGTTGATAGTAGGATCATGGGCTAACTTGTTCTCACTGTCTAACGTCTTTGTTGGGAAGACACTAGGATCATGGGCACAGGTTCTGTTGGCAGGTTCTGCAGTTTTTGATTGTGCTGGATAAGGTGGATCCTGGTCTTCATGCTCTATAACCTCTGTACTTAACACGTTTCTACATTTGCATATATCTTGATCTTTTCTTTTTCTGACTGACATTTCTTTGTCTATATTCCTTAGAAAATGTTCAAAATACTTCTTGCTGAATTTCTGAAACTGCAATATTAAAAAAAAGGTAAGACATTCAGTAGCAATGATTTTGAATTAATAATACATTTTCTAGTTAATTTTCTTTGAGCAATCTGTCAATGTATCTATTCACTCTCCTACCCTCCAAAAAGGGAGAAAACCAACTTTAATTATTTTAAAGTATTTGAAATTGAAATAAAAAAATTTAATGCAAAAATTTCAAATTCTTAATTCTGACACTATTTTGAGTCCAAGTGCTTTTTGCTACTTGGAATATTTTTAAATACTTAAAAAGCCATCCATAAATAGTTTATTTTCAACAACTCAATTTCTAGTGTTAACTTTATTTCCTAGTGGCTAACCTCAGGATCCAAGTCTCATTTACCTAAATATTTACTGTTTTCGCAGCAATGTGAGAAATATTTTTAAAAATTTAGGCAAGTAGTGAAAAGTACGGAAATGAAACCCATGAAAAATATCATAAATATTCTCTAAAAACTGACATGGGGGCATATATCATCTGCCTTTAAGTCTGAGAATTTCAACATTGATAATGAGCTCCACCCAGTCCTTAACATATCACAATTGAATCTTGCTTTTGAGGCATACGGTATAATGCCTCAGAAATGGATAAGGGAGAACCATATAGAAAACTCAGGATTACAGTAAAATTTCAGTGTAATATTCATAAGTAGTCTTTTAGCTCTGGGATCAAGCTCTTCTATCATTGAAACACTCTTCAAAATAAAAAAGTCTTGTTGAAACTCTTTGTTCATACTTCTGTGTTACCTAACTAAAAAAAGAAAAATGTGAAATACTCAGCCTAGTATTTGTCTTATTTTATTTCAACTTAGTACTTCAAAATTTAATGGATGCTACTTATTATAACTGGTTTTCAAATTCTAGTGGATACCCAGATGATAAATTAAGAATCCCCTTAGTTTTTATTTTCTTTTTTGAGAAATACAAATTCCCAGGTTCTGTTTCCAGGTTGAGATTCATTATGTCAGAGGTGGACCTGGGAATGTGTATTTTTAAAGATAGCCACGTGTTTCTAATGAGTAGCTTTTTAGAATTAGTGAATTACGTAAAGTATTGAAGAAACCTAGTAACTAAGTATAATGATATTGGGATAGAATAATTCAGGACTCACCTGAAATTTTTCTTTGAATTCTATATATTCTGGGCTGGAAGATGGTGAATTATATTCTTTTGGTGAAAAAGCCACCTTATAAAAAAAGAAGTTTTAATTTTAGACTACTTGTAATATGAGAATATGAAGATCATTTTATTCTTTTAATAGTAATTAGAAATATAAAAATTTTAAACCTAAATATTTTTATAACTATACATTGTCAATTATGAAAGAAATCTGTATATATATATAATATATATTTGAAATATTAGCTTATTTTGTATTGTAATAGTCGCCCTATTGAATTTGTAAAGTCAAAATAATGCATAGCAACTTCAAGCAGAAACAAAAGTAAAAATGAAATAGAATTGTCAGAAGAAATGTAATCTGATTTTTAAAAGGCTGTGAAATGCCTTTAGACAATACATGGCAGCTCATATTATATTGAGATAGTATTTTCTTAACTAGTTAATTTTTAATTTTTATTTTTTTGAGACAGAATCTCGCTCTGTTGGCCAGGCTGGAATGCAGTGGCATGAACTCAGCTCGCTGCAATCTCTGCCTCCTGGTTTCAAGTGATTCTTGTGCCTCAGCCACCCACGTATTGGGATTACAGGCATGTACCAGCATACCTGGCTAATTTTCAGCCACCCACGTATTGGGATTACAGGCATGTACCAGCATACCTGGCTAATTTTTGTATTTTTTTTTGTAAAGACAGGTAAAAAGAGGCCTTGAACTCTGTCTTTAGATTTACAGTCTAATGCTTACTCAGCCATTTTATCTTTTTTCCCACTTATGTTCATCAATTGTTGATTGTTTTCAACTAACCACAAAAATATTGGAACACTATATATGTTATTCAGCACATGAGCTTGCTATGTTGGCCAGACTGGTCTCAAACTCCTGACCTCAAGTGATCCACCTGCTTGGCCTCCCAAAGTGTTGGGATTACAGGCATGAGCAACTGAGCCTGGCCATAGATCGCATTTTCAGTGATTATCAACCTGTCACTGTTAAATGAATATTTAAAACTCCCTAAATAAACACTTGAGTGCTAAATCAAGATGTATGGGAACAATTATAGGATCACAGAACCATTGAATTTTTAGAGATGGAAGTATTTTAGAGAAAATCTAGTTCTCTTTTTAAAAATTTATTTATTATACTTTAAGTTCTGGGGT
>CAUYLG010020105.1:0-38483 GCA_963573385.1 Cacajao melanocephalus | reverse complement strand
GTCCGGCGTGTTGGTGATGAAGTTTTTTCTGTTTCTTAGTTTTCCTTCGGCAGACGCCCTTTCCCCACAGAGCTAGGCTTTCCCAGGTTCAGCTGTGCTTACTGTGAAACTCTCAGTCCTCAGCGCTTCCAATTGCTGTTCTTGTGGGGATGGGACCAGCCGAGCCCGACTCAAAGGGCACCCAGTCGCGTATACTCCGCACTGAGAAGTGCTGCGTCATGCTGGGGCACCGGCAAAACAGCTGTGCCGGCCAAAAGAGTCGCGCTGGTGACCTGAGTGGCTCCTCCGTTGGGTAGCTCCCAGTTTGTGGGCAACAGAAATTCATCTGAAATTGCGGTGTCCACTCGCTCTCTGCGCTTTCACTGGGAGCTACAATCCTAAGCTGTTGTTAATCGGCCATCTTAGATCTCTCCGCCCGGTGATGAAGTTTTTTCTGTTTCTTAGTTTTCCTTTGGCGGATGCCCCTTCCCCACAGAGCTGGACCTTTCCGGTTCAGCTGTGCTTGCTGTGAAACTCTCAGTCCTCAGCATTTCCAATTGCTGTTCTCCTTGTGGGGATGGGACCAGCTGAGCCTGACTCAAAGGGCACCCCGTCCCGTATACTCCGCACCAAGAAGTGCTGTGCCGGGGCGCCAGCAAAACAGCCGTCCCGGCCAAAAAAGCGCTGGCGACCCGTGTGGCTCCTCCGCTGGGAATCTCCCGGTCTGTGGGCAACAAAAATTCGTCTGAAAGTGCGGCATCCACTCACTCTCTGCACTTTCACTGGGAGCTACAATCCTGAGCTGTTGTTAATCGGCCATCTTGGATCTCTCCCCAGTATTTTGTATTTTTAGTAGAGACGGGGTTTCACCATGTTGGCCAGGCTGGTCTTGAACTCCTGACCTCAGATGATTCACCTTCCTTGGCTTCCCAAAGTGCTGGGATTACAGGCATAAGCCACCATGCCTGGTCCCAACTCTTTACATAACAGATGTTTCTAGATTATGCTAAATATGTCAAAACCTTCTAAATTTAACACAAATCCTGCTAAGGATTTTTAGTTTGCCTAAAATTTTCCAACTTTCCTGAGCATATAAAATAACTTTCCCAGCTAAGAAGAGTAGATTTAACATATCAGAGGGGCAGGATTTGAAGAGATTTCATCTGCCATAGAATTAAGTACTGTGTTTCCTGGAGTTGGTTCTAGTTGAGATATTTCTGCTATGTCAGTGGGGAGGGGATCCCACACCCATGCCTTTCAGGTATTACAGAGCTCAGAGCATCCTGTTTCTCTTAGACAAATATCTCTCAAATGTCCCGCTTACCCCATGTTTATTTTTTATTTTATTTTATTTTTGAGACAGAGCCTTGCTCTGTCGCCCAGGCTGGAGTGCAATGGTATGTTCTTGGTTCACTGCAACCTCCTCCTCCTGGGTTCAAGTGATTCTCCTGCCTCAGCCTCCCAAGTAGCTAGGATTACAGGCACCCACCACCATTCCTGGCTAATATTTTTTGTATTTTTAGTAGAGATGGGGTCTCACTCTTTTGGCCAGGCTGGTCTCGAACTCCTGATCTTGCGATTCAGCCACCTGGGCCTCCCAAAGTGCTGGGATTACAGGTGTGAGCCACCGCACCTGGCCTCAAGTTTTATTTCTACTGGGGCTTCTTGAATCAGGAAAAGGAGCCCAAGTGGATGCCCCTTTTAATTCTCCTTTGGGTTGACTCCCAGCCTAATGAGAAAAAGGACAGTTGTTATTTCATTAATGAGAGAGAGAGAATGAGCAAACACGTCTTTCCTTGCAGAGTATGGCTGAAAGCTTTGTTCCTGTGCTTAAACAAATGTCCACATGGACCAACTTCACCAAGAAAGAGACATCCTCCCTGGCCTCAGTCTTCCTGGAGAGTGTGGAAAGCACAACACTGGCAGCTTTTTTGAGACCCTCAGAGAATGCCACTCAGACTGTCCAGACGGAATACTTAGGTAGGAGATACCCTTTGTTGCAAGGTTACACCTTGGTGATGATTTCGAGAGCTGACTTTGGCAATGAGATTTTCCATGGGTTTTCCCACCCATTCTTTCCTCAACTGTTTAAAAACCCTGAACTCAGGACAGCAGCCGGGTGGGGAGGTTGGGGAAGGATAACATGGGGAGAAATGCCAGATATAGGTGACAGGGGGATGGAGGCAGCAAACCACCTTGCCACGTATGTACCTATGCAACAATCCTGCATGATCTGCATATGTACCCCAGAACCTAAAGTTCAATAAAAAAAAAAGTAGAAATTAAAAAAAAAACTTGAACTCACAGCAAGGCAAGACTAATCATATTAACAACATTTTCCATTCACTGAGCACTTAGCAAAGGCCCGGCACTGTGCTAAGACGATATCATTAATTTATTCTACAAATACTTGCTGATTGCTTGCTATGTGCAGAGCTAAGGTACGACAGTCATTGTCTGTGTTCAAGTACTTCCTGTTTGCCATGCTGAGCCCATGGTAGAATTGTACTTCCTGGCTACCGTACAGTTAGGTGGGATTTGGGGACTAGTTCAGGCCAATAAATTATGAAATAGAGTAGTTGCCAGTATGAGACTTTCCAGAACTTTCTTTCCCTCTGCCCATATGATGAACAGTGCTTCAGATTACAGCTGCTCCATCTGCCTGGGTCCCAGAATAAAGATAACATAGAACATGGCTTCTAGTCAATTTACAATAGACAAAAAGCCTTAATAAGATATAAACACTTGTTATTTTTTAATCCACTAAGACTTAGGGTTGTTTGTTACTGCTGCAAGACTGATCCTTTCCTGATGCATACGTACTTGATAGATGAGTACTTGGGAACAGTGGGTGATGTTGATCTTTTACAGTGGCACCCCACTCCTGGTAGTTGTTCCAGCATCATTCACATAAACCTAGGAAGTTCCAACCTAATGAATGCCCAGAAGCCCAAGAGGTGGAAATAGAGTGTTTTGTGGACTCCCATCAGTAGGGAACAAAATTAGCCTCATGAATCTCATACTTTAGTAAGTTGAGTCCGATAATAAACAGACATCTGGTATACCAAATAGAGGTAGTGCTATTGAGAAAAATACAGCAGGCTAGGGAGGTTAGAGAGGGTCGGGATTAGAGAGAGCATTTCTATTTTATATAGTGTGATTAGGGTAAGTCTCCTTGGGGCAGGGATGTCAGGGAGGAGAGCCATGTAAATATCTGGAGAAGGAGCAAGTGCAGGAATACCTGGAGAATTCAGGGAACAATGAGGTGGCCAGTGTGGCTGAAGTGGTGTTGAGGATGATGAGAGCAATAGGAGAAAGGAAGGGAGATGGAAATGTAGATAGATGTAGGGACTTGAGGTTTCTTTTTTCCTTTTTATTTCTTCTGTTAGAGACAGGGTTTCACTCTGTCACCCACTCTGGAGTGCAGTGGTATGATCATAGCTCACTGCAGCTTTGCACTCTCAGGCTCAAGCAATCCTCCTGCCTCAGCCTCCTGAGTAGCTGAGATGATAGATGTGCACCACCATGCTTGGCTAGTTTTTAAAATTTTTGGTAGAAATGAGGTCTTGCTATGTTGCCCATGGTGATCTTGGACTCCTGAGCTCAAGCAATCCTCCTGCTTGGCCTCCCAAAGTACTAGGATCACAGGCCTGAACCACTGTACCCAGCCAAGATTTTATTTGAAGTAAGATAAAAAGGGCATTGGAAAATTTGGGAACAAGTATGGTATTCTCTGGCTTATATTTCACAAGGATACTTCTAGTTCTATTATCCATCTTATTTTCATGACGAGCCAATAGGATAGGTTATGCAATGCTTGCCATGATACAGATGAGAAATAAAAGGCCCAGAGATGTTAAGTCAATGGTCAAATTTAGGCAGCTAGTGTGTGGCAGAGCTGGACCTCCTAGTTACCACTATCTGACTGCAGAACCTGAGCTCTTGTTTATTATGCTAGGCTTGCCCCAATCCTCTGCTATTTCTTTTGGTTTTAGAAGACATGTAAGTTTGGAATAGAGAGAAGATCATGGCTGTTGCCTACTATCACTGTTGATTTTGACTCCATCTTTGCCTGTTGCACCCTCTAGGATGTGAGAGCTCACTTCTAAGGCTCCAGCTGGGTTTCTCATTTGTTTAGTGCTATGGTCATTCATCATGGGACTCAAGATCTTTCCTATGATGAATTGAACTTTCTCTTCTTTCCTTTGCTCGCCACAATGGATGTGTACCTTTTTTGCACAGAAACCAAATTCAGGACCGACTTTCTAAGTGACCTCATACAAACTGCCCCTTTCTCTTTTCAGACATCGAGAGCAAAGTGATTGACAAAGAATGCAGTGAAGAGAATGTGACTTTGAGTTTGGCAGCTAAAAGGGATAAGATAAAGATCGAGTGTTCCACAATTGAGGAATCTAAATCCAGAGGTATAGCTCCTCTCCTGAGAATAGAGATTATGGTATATTTCATCAATAAACATTTATTGGTCCCCTTCAAGGCACCAAGACCAGTACCAGATGGTTGAGAACCAATGAGGGCAGAAATGGCCCATGCTCTCAGAGAGTTTTCCATCTGCTAGGGAAGTCAAATATTAAATAACCTTATGATCCTGGAGCACTGAGATCTTCACTGGCCTATATGATATGTACTGGTCACATTCAGCTGTTGAGCACTTGAAGTGTGATTAATCCAGGTTGAGAGGTACTGTAAACCTAAAATAAACACTGCATTTCAAAGGCTTAGTACAAGAAAAGAAGTCTCACTAGTTATTTTTTATATTTTAAAGAATTTTTATATTTAAAATAATTTTAAAATAAAAAATTTAAAATTTAAAAATATTTTTATTTTAAAATCATTTTTTATATTTAAAATAATTTAACATAATTTTTTATATTTAAAATAATTTAAAAATAAAAAATTTAAATTTAAAAGTATTTTATTTTTAAATTTTTAAAAAACAATTTAAATTTATTTAAATTATATTTAAATATATTTTTAAATTTAAAAATACATTTTCTCTCTCTCTCTCTCTCTCTCTCTCTGTGTGTTTGTGTCTATGTAGGGTTGTGTGTGTGTCCGTGTGTGTGTGTGTAAGTCTTCCATAATAACAATTAAGCAAACGATTTCCCTCCGTTTTTCATTTGGGGAAACCTGCAGGGACCACTGGCGTGGCTTTTGTCTCCTTTGTGGGCGTGGAGTCTGTTTTAGATGAACACTTTTTCCACGACCCCCAGACTCTCTTGGCCAACTCCGAGATGAAGCTGAAGATGAATTCTCGAGTTGTCGGGGGCATCATGACTGGGGAGAAGAAAGATGGCTTCTCAGATCCAGTCATCTACACTCTGGAGAACATTCAGGTTCGTGAAGAGGTCGCTATTGAGATTCCCATCTACCTGTTGGGAACACTCCTCATCTCTCAGTTGCCTTAACTCTCATTTTTTTATGGGAAGCTATTGAGGCGGTAAGCTTCCACAGTTCCTAGCAATTCAAGCCAATTAACAGAAGCCACCTCTAGAGGAATGAGCTCTCCCACTGTTACCAAACAGAACTAGGTCCATTTGGTCCACTGAAGGACCAGCTTTTAGTAGAGAGAAAAGTTTATTGCAAGGCTGCCAAGCAAGGAGACAGGAGTCTGGCTCAAATCTGTCTCCCCAAGCTGGGGAACTGGGGCAGGTTTTATAGTCAGTGGGTAATGAGCTGTGATCTGACTGCATCTTGCAATGAAGTGATGGTGGGAGGTGTGATCTGATTGGATCCTGCCATGGGGTGATGCCAGGGCTTGATCTGATTGGATCCTGGATCCTGCTATGTAGTGTTCCCTCCTCCTCCTCCTCCTCCTTCTTCCTTCTCCTTTCTCCTTTCTCCCTTCCCCTCCTCCTCCTCCTCCTCCTTCTCCTCCTCCTCCTCCTCCTCCTTCTTCTTTTTCTTCTTTTTTTTAAGATGGAGTTTCACTCTTATTGCCCAGGCTGGAGTGCAATGGTGTGATCTCGATTCACCACAATTTCTGCCTCTCTGGTTCAAGTGATTCTCCTGCCTCAGCTGCCTATGCAGCTGGGACTACAGGTGCCCACCACCATGCCAGACTAATGTTTGTATTTTTAGTAGAGATGGGGTTTCACCTTGTTGGCCAGGCTGGCCTGGCACTCCCAACCTCAGGTGGTCCGGCTACCTCGGCCTCCCAAAGTGCTGGGATGACAAGCATGAGTCAGCACACCCAGCCTGTAGTATACATTCTTAAAGCATGTTGTTGTTCTTAAACTGTTACTAAAAATATTTCTCTGCTTACTTGGTTTTTATATGTTTCTCTTCCCACTGCACTATGATCTCCTTGGGGGAAGAACCATGTCTATTTTATTTACTAATGTTTCCCATAATCAGTACAGATCAAGGCATGCAATAGGTATTCAATAAAAATGCATTGAACAAGGCTGGGCATGGTGCTCACACCTGTAATCCCAACACTTTGGGAGGCCTAGGTGGGTGGATCACTTGAGGTGAGTTCAAGACCAGCCTGGCCAACATGGAGAAACCCTGTCTCTGCTAAAAATGCAAAAATTAGCTGGGTGTGGTGATGCACGCCTGTAATCCCAGAATTTTGGGAGGCCGAGGCACATGGATCACTTGACATTAGGAGTTCAAGACTGGTCTGGCCAACATGGGGAAACCTCATCTCTACTAAGTATATAAAAATTAGCCAAGCGTGTTGGTAGGCACTTGTAACCCCAGCTACTCAGGAGGCTGAGACAGAAGAATCACTTGAACCTGGGAGGTAGAGGTTGTAGTGAGTTGAGACTACACCACTGCACTCCAGCCTGGGCGACAGAGTGAGACTCTGTCACACACACACGCAGAAACCTCACACATTGAATGAATAAGTGAATAAATGAATGACTTTGCAGCAGGACTTGTTATGGATTTGATGAAAGGCGGAGTTTTCTTCTAGCGACAGGAATGTAAGCTGTCCCATCAGACTGGCCCTCACTGCATAATGAAATATTTTTTGTCCCATTCCCTCCGAACATCCCTGTGTATTCTTGCCCCCAGTGACGCTTGAGGATGGTCACATTTAATTCATTTGAGTGGGATTCTCAGGTGACCAGGGCCTTTTTTTTTTTTTTCAGCCAAAGCAGAAGTTTGAGAGGCCCATCTGCGTTTCCTGGAGGATGGATGTGGAGGGTGGGAGATGGACACCCTCTGGCTGTGTGGTCCTGGAAGCTTCTGAGGTGCATACCATCTGCAGCTGCAATCACTTGGCAAATCTTGCCATTATCATGGCATCTGGGGAGCTCACGGTCAGTAATGAGGATTTCTTCCCTGAGGCAGAATATCTGCCTCCAAATCCAATGTGAAAATATTGATTAAACATCTGTTGTGTGTCTCCCATGGGTTTGGGTGTTGACGAAGTCATGGGGACAGAAGGGGTAGGTGATATGCTTTCCCCCTGCAGAATTTACAGTCTGGTTGGGAAGCCATGAAACTCAAATATAAAATGAGAAATGATGACCTTAAATAGGGCCAGGCACTATAGCAATCACAGGTCTTACTTTTTTTTTTTTTTGAGATGGAGTCTCTGTTGCCCAGGCTGGAGTGCAATGGCACAATCTTGGCTCACTGCACCCTCCACCTCCCAGGTGCAAGTGATTCTCCTGCCTTAGCCTCCTGAGTAGCTGGGATTATAGGCCCCCGCCACCACGCCCAACTAATTTTTATATTTTTAGTAGAGACAGAGTTTTACCAGGTTGACCAGGATGGTCTCAAACTCCTGACCTCCAGTGATTCACCCGCCTTGGCCTCCCAAAGTGCTGGGATTACAGGCCTGAGCCACCACACCTGGCCCTCACAGATCTTACTTAATGAGCACCTACAGTGTGCTGGACTCTTTAAGTTAAGTGGTTTTAGACCCATTTCACAGCATGGGAAACCAAGGGGTCAGTGGCCTGTCTAGTCATGAAACTAGAAATTGGTGGAGGTGGAATTGAAATCTAGGGAAGTCTGGCTCCAAAGTTGTACTTTAAATGTTTTCATTTAATCCTCCTAAAACAACTTTAGTGGATCTATTTCCACTAAACTGTGCAAATGGATCAGGAAGTAATGCTGTAAGAATTCAGAGGTGTTTCCAAGAGAAGCGATGATAGATTGGAGGGAAATAGAGTATGAAATAAGCCTTGGTGAATGAGTCGATTTGGCAGAGAGGAAGGACATCCTCATTAGTGTTGTAGGAAGTATCCTTTCCTGTCATGATAGACCCAAGGTTTAATTCCCTACCAGGGAGGCCTCATGTGGCATTTCGAGGACCGCTTGGCTTAGGATTTAAGGGAACTGGATCCAGAGCAAAACTGACTTAGTTTCAAGTCCCGTCTCTACCACTTTCTAGCTGTGTTTTCTTGGAAAAGTCACTTAACATTTCTGTGCTGAGCCCAGCTCTGTTGTCTCAAAAATGAGAACAACAAAAAATACTGACAATAACTAACATTTATATGGTTTGTTTCTGGCACAGTTGTACTTTAAATGTTTTCATTTAATCCTCCTAAAGCAACTCTCTAAGGCAGTTACCATTAATATTCTCTTTTTAACAGATGGGGAAACTGAGGCACAGAGCAGTTAAGTGTCTTGTCCAAACTCACACAACTAGAAATTGATCAGTTTTCTTTTTCTTTCTTTCTTTTCTTTTCTTTCTTTCTTTCTTTCTTTTTTTTTTTTTTTTTGAGACTGAGTTTCACTCTTGTTGTCCAGGCTGGAGAGCAATGGCATGATCTTGGCTCACCGCAACCTCTGCCTCTTAAGTTCAAGTCGTTCTCCTGCCTCAGCCTCCCAAGTAGCTGGGATTACAGGGGCCCATCACCATGCTGTTTTTTTTTTGTTTTGGTTTTTTTTTTTTTTTTTTTGCATTTTTAGTAGAGATGAAGTTTTACCATGTTGGCCAGGCTGCTGTTGAACTCCTGACCTCAGGTGTTCCACCCACTTTGGCCTCCCAAAGTGCTGGGATTACGGACATGAGCCATCGTGCCCAGCCAATGGTCAGTTTTCTTAACCACTTTGTGACAGTATCGTAGAGAGCTGCTGAGAAGATGGTGCCTAGCATATGTTTCACCCACGGAAAGCCCTCAGATACATTTAAAATTCATTTTAAAATTAATTATGAATAAATGGCATAGAAGAAGGACTTACTGTGTCATATTCCACTCCCAAAGTTCGAGAATTCCTGAATGTCTGCATTATCAGTTAGGATTCAATACAGGAAGCAAAACCACTCCAGGTATTTCAAGCAGAAAGGGATTTAACACAGGGAATTGGGTGCTCACAAAAATCTCTGGGAGAGGATGGAGGAGTTGAAGTCAGGGGGCTGCCGCTTGGATTTTGGCTTCAAGGTCATCCCCCAATGCAGCTGTAACTCAGAAATTGCTGCTGTCATTTTGCCACCCCACTCCACCATGAAACTGGGGACTAGACAGTTGAAATGTGGAATTAAGCCACAGCTCACACCTGTCTGCAGAAAGCTGATATTTGCCTCCCTTCTGCATTCCAAAACTTTCACAGATGTATCTCACTGGAGAATCTAGATTACATCCAGAACCTTAGTTCCAAAGGATTCTGGGAGATGTAGTTTCTGGACATCCAGCCCCAGTAAAACATGGAGTAGTGCATAGGACAGTGCTGGTGGATGCCAGTGGATTGCAAAGGATAATGAAGGACAAGATCTAGTTCACTCTGAGTGTTTGAGGGAGAAAAGGCCCCCAAGCTAATTTTGCCTGAGCAAGGGTTTTGGATAACTCTTTTTCCCTACCTGGGGGGATTTTGATCCCGTTCTCAGATCCCAACTATGGAATTCCTTTCTGACAGATGGAGTTCTCCTTGTACGTCATTAGCCACGTGGGCATCATCATCTCCTTGGTGTGCCTCATCTTGGCCATCGCCACCTTTCTGCTGTGTCGCTCCATCCGAAATCACAACACCTACCTCCACCTGCACCTCTGCGTGTGCCTCCTCTTGGCCAAGACTCTCTTCCTCGCCGGTGTAGACAAGACTGACAACCAGGTCTACATTGCCCGGGCTGTGTCCTCACCGAGCCCCATCTTCTCCCCATCTGCCTCAGCACGTTCCTACCCAACTCCCTCTATGCCTGTTCCTACCTCAGGGCCTTTGCATACGCTGTGCCCTCTGCCTGTAACACTCACTTCCAGCTTCTCACCTGCTTGACTCCTTGTGACAGCTATCAGTTTAAAATTACATCCCTGACCTTGTGATGAATTGTAGTGGTTCCTCTTATTACTCGTTTTTTGTTTGTTTTGTTTTTGCTTTTTGTTTCTATTTTTGAGACAGTGTTTCACTCTTATTGCCCAGGCTGGAGTGCAATGGCACAATCTCGGCTCACTGCAACCTCCGCCTCCTGAGTTCAAACAATTCTCCTGCCTCAGTCTCCCAAGTAGCTGGGACTACAGGTGTGAGCCATCACGCCCCACTAATTTTTTTGTGTGTGTGTGGTTTCACCATGTTGGCCAGGCTGGTGTCAAACTCCTGACCTCAGGTGATCCACCCGCCTCGGCCTCCCAAAGTGCTGGGATTACAGGTGTGAGCCATCACGCCTGGCCCCTCCTATTACTTTCTAAACCAGAGGTTCTCTCCTGGGTGCTATTCCCCCCAGCGGAGACTTGACAATATCTGGAGACATTTTGGTTGTCACAACTGGAGGAGCGTGCTATGGGCATCTAGTGGGTAAAGGTTAGAGATGGTGCTAAATATCTTGTAGAGCACAAGACAGCCCCACCCCCATGACAGAGAATGATCCCACAATAATGTCACAAATGTCAATCATGCTATAGCTTAGAATCTCTACTTCCCTTCCCTCCCCTTCCCTCTCCTCCTCTCCCCTCCCCTCCCCTCCCCTCCCCTCCCTTCTCCTCCCCTCCCTTCCCCTTCCCCTTCCCTCCTCTCCCCTCCCCTTCTCTTCCTTTCTTTTTTGACTTTTTGAGAGGGTCTTGCTCTGTCACCCAGGCTGGAGTGCAGTGGCTGAATCATAGTTCATTACAGCCTCCTGGGCTCAAGCGATCCTCCCGCCTCTGCCTCACAAGTAGCTGGGACCACAGGCATGTGCCACCATGACTGGCTAATTTTTGCATTTTTGTATGAGGGGTGGGGTTTGCCATGTTGCTGAAGCTGGTCTCAAATACTTGGGCTCAAGCGATCTGCCTGCCTCGGCCTTCCAAAATGCTGGGATTACAAGCATGAGCCATCACGCTCAGCCAGTAAAACTTTATTTATGAGGAGGGCTCAGTTTGCTGAGCCCTCTCTATTTTCAACCATTCCCTAAAGTAGGGTGATCCACGATCAGTTTTCCTAAAACTCTTCCTGTTTTAGAACTGAAAGTCATGCATCTTGAGAAATCTCAGTTCCAGACAAACCAGGACGATGGGTCCTCCTTACCAAGAGATGGTGCTGGCTGTGGTCAAGAACCACTGAGAATCTCTATACATGTTTGTGAGATGAATGAATGAACTAGGTTTTGGGAATTTCCATCCAAGGAGTCTCTCTCTTCCTTTCTCCCACTCAATTTCTCTCTGGAGTGAAGGATCCTGATGCGCATGCTTCTCCCCTCCAGATGGGCTGCGCCATCATTGCAGGCTTCCTGCACTACCTTTTCCTTGCTTGCTTCTTCTGGATGCTGGTGGAAGCGGTGATGCTCTTCTTGATGGTCAGAAACCTGAAGGTGGTGAATTACTTCAGCTCTCGCAACATCAAGATGCCGTACCTCTGTGTCTTTGGTTATGGGCTGCCAGGGCTGGTGGTGGTGATCTCCGCCAGTGTGCAGCCACAGGGCTATGGAATGTATAATCGGTGAGTGACATCCTCTCTCCTCCTGAAGACCCTGCTGCCAGGGCTCATGGTGATCATGACATGAGCAACAAGAAGAGTAACAATGGTAATAGTGTTTGTGGCTACTGTTTATCGAGCTGTTACTTTATGTACTGTTGGTTTCAGGACCACCATGTACAGCAGCACAGGTTGTGCACTGCACAAATCCAAGGTCACTACTATTTGAGATTTATGTTCCAGGGAGAGAACATCTGGTTGACCTAACTTGATTATTTTCCTTTCCTTGTGTATATGACATGGGGGGGTGGGGGTGAAGGTGGGAGAGGAATACTTCTGCTAAGGGAATATTGGGGTGCTGTTATTGAACATGACAGAATGGTTGTTGTGTAAAAGCAGCTAATGTACACTAGAGACAGAAGAGAAAGAGGCAATCCCTTTTTTCTCGCTCCTGCCCTCCCTCCCTTCCTCCCTCCTCTATTCCTTCCTCCTCCCTTCCCCCCTCTCTCCCACCCTCCTTCCTTCTCCCCCTCCTCCCTTCCTTCCTCCCTTCCTCACTTCCCTCCTTCCTCCCTCATTTCCCTCATCCCTCCCTCCTTTCCCTCCTTCCTTCCTTCCTTCCTTTCCTCCTTCCTTCCTTCCTTTAAATAAACAATTATGAAATGTCTTGTCTATGCTAGGCTTTACGCTGGGTGCCGAGTATTCAGAGATGAACAAACACCCAAGGCCCAAATTCTCATGCAACTCTAGTCTAGCAAGCAATTAAACAAGGTGACTTATGATAGCGATAGCTGCTATTTTAAAAATGCAGTGAACTCTGCTAGATGGATACCAGGAGTAGAGATAGGATGCCTTATCTAAGGATAGTCAGGAATGGCTTCTCAGAGGAGGTGAAATTTGAACTGAGATTTATTTATTTATTTATTTTTCAGGCAGAGTTTTGCTCTTGTCACAGGCTGGAGTGCAATGGCGCGATCTCAGCTCACTGCAACCTCCACCTCCCAGCTTCAAGCAATTTTCCTGCCTCAGCCTCCCAAATAGCTGGGGTTACAGGCATCTGCTACCACGCCTGGCTATTTGTTGTGTTTTTAGTAGATACAGGGTTTCGCCATGTTGGCCAGGCAGGTCTCGAACTCCTGACCTCAGGTGATCCACCAGCTATGGCCTCCCAAAGTGCTGGGATTACAGGTGTGAGTCCTTATGCTGGGCCTGAGCTGAGGTTTAAATGACAAGGGGTACCAGTTGAGAGTTTGGATAGATGCTTTATAGAGGAAAAAAGAGAAGGCTACAGGTATGACCCGATTGGAGGCTGTTGCATGGGTGGGCCAGCTGTAGGTGGCTAACTAGGAGGGGGTATCCTATGTGATGGGTTAGGGATGCATATTGGCTTCTACTGATTGATGCTAACAGGGATTACAAAGTAGTGAACTGGGAAATGAGCTCAACCTCGGGCACTGGGTAAGCATTTCCCAGGTACATTTCTGTGCCAAAGGTTTATTTGCACAGGAAGAAGGTCTAAGAGAGGAAGCACTGAGGTCTAAAGGAAACTGAACTGCAACCAGAACCATCCTGAACATCCTGAGTCTCACCTCCCAGTGTTCTTCTCCATGAGGGCGTTTGTTGGGACAGGGTTAACTGTCAGGTAAGGACTCTAAGAAGAGTGCTGACCCCTCCTATTTCTGTCCATAGCTGCTGGCTGAATACAGAAGCAGGGTTCATCTGGAGTTTCTTGGGGCCAGTTTGCACAGTCATAATGGTAAGCAAATATTACAACAGCCTGGTGAAGCGTGTTCTGGAGGAGGAGCGAGGAGATCAGGAATTTCCAGGGACATGTGCAACTGAGAGGGTCACTTATTCCACTCAAGAGTTCTCTTTTCTAGGCCAGGTATGGTGGCTCATGCCTGTAACCCTAGCAATTTGGGAGGCTGAGGTGGGTGGATCACCTGAAGTCAGGAGTTCAAGACCAGCCCAGCCACCTTGGCAAAACCCCATGTCTACTAAAAATACAAAACATTAGCCAGGCGTGGTGACAACCACCTGTAATCCCAGCGACTCAGGAGGCTGAGGCAGGAGAATAGCTTGAACCCAGGAGGCACTGAGGTTGCAGTGAGCCAAATTTGCACCATTGCACTCCAGTCTGGGCAACAGAGTGAGACTCTGGCTCAAAAAAAAAAAACAACAAAAAAAGGGTTCTTAGCTGGGCATGGTGGCTCACGCCTGTTATCCCAGCACTTTGGGAGGCTGAGGCAGGCAGATCACCTGAGGTCAGGAGTTCGAGACCAGCCTGATCAACATGGAGAAATCCCATCTCTACTAAAAATACAAAATTAGCCAGGTGTGCTGGCTCATGCCTGTAATCCCAGCTACTCGGGAGGCTGAGACAGGAGAATCACTTGAACCTGGGAGGCGGAGGTTGCAGTGAGCCAGGGTTGCACCATTACACTGCAGCCTGGGAGACAAGAGCAAGACTCTGTCTCGGTAATCATCATCGTCATCATCATCATCATCATCATCAATGTTTATCTTGCCCATTCCCAAATCTTCAAGGATGTTGGGCTTTCTTGGAAGTTTTACTGATCTGGAAAAGAACAACTCCCCTGGGGCAATGGTTCTTCACTGGTACTGTTTTCCCTCTCAGGGGAAGTTGGCAAAGTGTGAAGACATTTTTGGTTGTTACAACTAGAAAGGCGAGTTCTACTGGCATTTAGTGTGCAGAAGCCAGGGATGCTGCTTCAACCCTGCACAGGGCAGCCCCTTTCCCCCCACTGCCCCCATATATCTCAGTCAGGGATGCTTTTGAGGAAGGGTTTTAGAAGATAATAAACTCTCCACTCAAGGTGGCAGTCTACATCCTAACATATTGGATGCACCTTGGGAAAATAAACAGAGATTGCCCCGTTGACAGCAAGCAAAGGCTGTTTATCTGGAGACCGCTGTAGTCTAGCAATGTGGGAGTCAGCCGCTATCACTTGCATTGGCTCAGACTCAAAGGCAGGCAGAGAAGTGGGGAAGGTTTGTAGAGGAAAAAAGAGAAGGCTACCGGTATGACCTGATGGGAGGCTGATGCATGGATGGGCAAGTGGTACGTGGCTAACTAGGAGCGGGGTATCCTATGTGATTGATTAGGGGTGTATATTGGCTTCTACCTGTTGGTTGTAAGTTGGAAGTAGGGACAAAAATTAGGGAAGATCCTAAGTTGGAAGCAGGAACAAAAAGTAGGGAATTATTAACCAAGTCCTGGTTGTCTTGTTCAATTGCTACAGGGGTCATTGTTTAGCTTTCTGGATTGGTTGCCATAGATCGTGGGTCAGAGTTCTTGTTTTTTTCTGAGACAAGTCTCACTGTGTTGCCCAGGCTGGAGTGCAGTGGTGTGATCTTGGCTCACTGCAACCTCTGACTCCCACGTTCAAGCAATTCTCCTGCCTCAGCCTCCTGAGTAGCTGGGATTGTAGGCACCTGCCACCACACCCAGATAATTTTTGTATTTTTAGTAGAGACAGGGTTTCACCATGTTGACCAGGTTGGTGTCGAACTCCTGACCCCAAGTGATCCACCCGCCTCAGCCTCCCAAAGTGCTGGGATTACAGGTGGGAGCCACCGCGCCCAGCCCAGAGTTCTCCTTTTATAGGTGTTCTGGTCATTGCCCATTTGTATATCCAATCTCTCCATCTTGCTGCTTGACTTTGCAGATCAACTCCATCCTCTTGACCTGGACCTTGTGGATCCTGAGGCAGAGGCTTTCCAGCGTCAATGCTGAAGTCTCAACACTAAAAGACACCAGGTGCAGCCCTCTTTCCTCTACCTTCTTCTTTTAATTTCCTTTTCCTTCTTCCCAGAAAAGTTCTTTGAGCACTTTTTGTGTGTTGGGTCCCATGCCCGAGACAGAGGTGATGAGGTCTGTTTAGAAGATCACACCCGTGGCTAATGCCTGTAATCTCACCACTTTGGGAGTCCGAGGCGGGCAGATCACAAGGTCAAGAGATCAAGACCATCCTGGCCAACATGGTGAAACCTGGTCTCTACTGAAAATACAAAAATTAGCTGGTTATGGTAGCAAGTGCCTTTAGTCCCAGCTACTCAGGAGCCTGAGGCAGGAGAATCTCTTGAACCCAGGAGGTGGAGGTTGCAGTGAGTCAAGATCACACCACTGTACTCCAGCCTCATGACAGAGTGAGACTGTCTTTCAAATAAAAAAAAAATCACCAAATTCACGTGTGCACAGTATCCATATATATTGGAAGCTGATTGCATTTTTTTGAGATGGAGTTTTGCTCTTGTCACCCATGCTGGAGTACAATGGCACAATCTCAGCTTACTGCAACCTTCATCTCTCAGGTTCAAGTGATTCTCCTGCTTCAGCCTCCCGAGTAGCTGGGATTACAGGTGCCCACCACCACGCCCAGCTAATTTTTGTATTTTCAGTAGAGACAGGGTTTCACTGTATTGGCCAGGATGGTCTCGAACTCCTGTCCTCAGGTGATGCACCAACCTCAGCCTCCCAAAGTGCTGGGATTACAAGCGTGAGCCACTGCGCCCAGCCTGATTGCATTTTAAATACCTATAGGATTTGATTTTCCCATACACCTAGGCTTGGAGATCCCACCCTACATCTGTGCCCAACCAGGTAGCAAATGGCACAGTGGCAGCCTCAGACCATTCCTGGAAGTGTGGCCCGTGTTAGATATAAAAAGAGTTTCTCTTCAAAAAGTTAACTTGCTCAGCATCCTTGCTCTTTTTTCCTTGCTTTCAAAGCCAGACTTTCTTACTCTCTGTATCCCCTGCCCTTGGTAGACAAACTTTCTGCCAGTCCTTATATATAGAGACCATATTCCACATCTGCTACCCACTCTATAGATTACCCCTCCCGTCACAATGGCTCCTTCCCCCAAAACTGCACTCTCCATGGGTATAACCACATTCCTGCACTTTTCAAGTTAGCCAACCAGGCTCAGCTTAGACTGTGCAGTCCAACTCCAGCCAGTGGAGACAGGACACAGTAGCAAAGACAAGCTGCGTTAGAAATAAAAACTTCTTCCCTCCTTTGTTCAGGGTGCTCTTGCCATTGCTCCATTGTGAGAAGTACCCTTTCTGCAGAAAGCAAATTGCCTTGCTGAGCGATCCTTTGTCTCAGTGCTGATTCTTTTTTTTGAGATGGAGTCTCACTCTGTCCCCCAGGCTGGAGTGCAGTGGCACAATCTCAGCTCACTGCAACCTCCACTTCCCAGGTTCAAGCAATTCCCTGCCCCAGCCTCCCCAGTAGCTGGGATAATAGGCATCTGCCACCACAACCAGCTAGTATTTTTAATAGAGATGAGGTTTCACTGTCTTGGCCAGGCTGGTCTTGAACTCATGACCTTGTGATCCACCTGCCTCAGCCTCCCAAAGTGCTGGGATTACAGGCATGAGCCACCACACCTGGCCATCTCAGTGCTGATTCTTCTTTGCAGCACCAAGCATTTGTTCACAACAGCCTATGAAGACACTAGCCACCTCCCACAGCCTTATACTCTGTACATCTTCTCCCTAGATTGCTGACCTTCAAGGCTTTTGCCCAGCTCTTCATCCTGGGCTGCTCCTGGGTGCTGGGCATTTTTCAGTTTGGACCTGTGGCAGGTGTCATGGCCTACCTGTTCACCATCATCAACAGCCTGCAGGGGGCCTTCATCTTCCTCATTCACTGTCTGCTCAACCGCCAGGTGTGTAGCTGCTGTCCTCCCCATCCCCCCCATCCCTCCACCCAACATCCCTGTCCCTGGACCATTTCCCTGCATCTGGGGGTGTGTCTCCTTCTTCAGGTACGAGAAGAATACAAGAGGTGGATCTCGGGGAAGACCAAGCCCAGCTCCCAGTCCCAGACCTCCAGGATCTTGCTCTCCTCCATGCCGTCCACTTCCAAGATGGTGAGAGACTGCATGCTCCCTGTGGGCACTGGTCGGGGAGGTGACAGCCACTTACTGACACTCAACTCTGCCATGTGTTGGGTACTGAATGGGAGCTGAGGTTGCCCACCTTAGGTAGCTCATGGACAAAGTGTGCAGTTAAAGACTGGGGATTTATATCTATATATTAGCAGACACACATATTATCTATCTAAATATCTATCATCTATCTATCTAAATAAAATTTCAAGAATAAATAAGACATATATTTAATAGCACCTTGAAAAAAAGAAAAAGGACATATATACTTTATAACAAAAGACTTACATATATAGATTTGTATATGAATTATGTACCATGTATTAAAAATAATATTTTATATATGTTTATAAAATAAATCTATATGCATTTATTATATACACAATAATAGATAATATGGTATACATATAATATGGAATTTATGTACATATATACATAAACTTGTAAAATAAGTTTATGGTATAGATTTTTTTTTTTTTTGAGATGGAGTCTCACTCTTGTATCCAAGGCTGGAGTGAAATGGTGCGACCTTGGCTCACTGCAACCATTTATATATATATGTATTTATACATTTATATGTATATAAATTCTATATTATATGTAGAATATAGAATAAATTTATATGTATATAAATTTATGTGTATAATTTATAAGCTGTATATATATAAATTCTATATACATATAAATGTAAGATGTAAGTTTAAATATAGATATTGGCCAGGTGCAGTGGCCCACGCCTGTAATTGGAGGCTGTGGCAGGTGGATTACCTGAGGTCAGGAGTTCTAAACCAGCTTGGCCGACATGGTAAAACCCCCATCTCTACTAAAAATACAAAACTAGCCAGGCATGGTGGCAGGTGCCTGTAATTCCAGCTACTCGGGAGGCTGAGGCAGGAGAATCTCTTGAACCTGAGAGGCGGAGGTTACGGTGAGCAGAGGTTGCACCATTGCACTCCAGCCTGGGCCAAAAGAGCAAAACTCATTAATACATAAGAGCAGATTTATGACAGGAAATGTGATATAAAAGAAATCAAATGAATCACTTGTGATGAATGCTTGGCATACTAATTGGCTACAGTCTGCTAATACACACTCATAAAAATAAAAAAAAAGCTAAACTCCATCTCAAATAAATAAATAAATAAAAATAAATATCTTTGTATATATATTTATATATAGAAAAATTTTATATATTATGGATAATATTTATATATGTAGATTTTCAGGAATATTGAAATATTAAAATGAATATGCAAATGGAGGGGAAGTTGTTTTCCCACTAGAATGTCTTATTTTTTTCAACAATGTTTTCCATGCTCCTAACAATACTATTAGCATACAGTAAGTTCTTGGTTAATATTTCCTGAGTAAATAGTAATTCTATAGCTTGGTTTCCTCACTGATAAAATGGGGATAATGATAATTCTTACCTTGGAAGGTTATACTAAATTTTTTTTTTGAGGCAGAGTTTTGCTCTTGTTGCCCAGGCTGGAGGGCAATGGTGCAATCTCGGCTCACCCCAACCTCTGCCTGTCTGTGGTTCAAGCATGTGCCACCACATCCAGCTAATTTTGTATTTTTAGTAGAGATGGGGTTTCTCCATGTTGGTCAGGCTGGTCTCGAACCCCTGACTTCAGGTGATCCTCCCGCCTCAGCCTCCCAAAGTGCTGGGATTACAGGCGTGAGCCACCCCGCCTGGCAGTTATACTAAATATTAGATGAACTAGTATGCAACAGGGTTGGAAGAGTGCCTAGAACATAGCAAGATCTCAGTGTTAAATCTTGGAAAAGTCCAGCAAGGGAGATATCATTGGTCTATTTTCATTATGAGTTAACTGAATGTCACACAGGTCAAGTTCAGTGATTTCAGAATGAGCCACAAGAATAACCTACTGGAAAAATTGTCCAAATCATGGATGATATATTCTCTTGGGAATAAGTTTTTTAACATAATACAGTTTATTTTTAATGAAGAAGATAGTATAGGTATAAAACATTTTAGAAAACAGTTTTAAGCATTAAAAACAAATAAAACTAAACTTTCCCATTATCCTACCCCATAAAGATCCCAGTTAGTAATATTTTTAGATGCAAGTACCTTCAATCCAGTGGCTTAATTAAATAGGGAAATATTTTTCCTTGCAAGAAGAGAAGTCCAGAGTTAGGTGTTGCTGATATTGATGGTTTTGCTGGTTCTATGCTTACTGGGTGTTATAAAAGTTCTAAACTAAGAATCTAGGTTTTCCCTAGTTTTCCATTCCACCATTAGCATGTTGACTTTTTTCTTTCTTTTGGTGAGATGGAGTTTCACTCTTGTTCCAGGCTGGAGTGCAGTGGCATGATCTCAGCTCACCACAACCTCTGCCTCCCAGGTTCAAGTGATTCTCCTGCCTCAGCCTCCTGAGTAGCTGGGATTACAGGCATGCACCACCATGCTTTGCTAATTTTGTATTTTTAGTAGAGATGGGGTTTCTCCATGTTGGCCAGGCTGGTCTTGAACTCCCAGTCTCAGGTGATTCACCCACCTTGGCCTCCCAAAGTGCTGGGATTCCAGGCATGAGCCACCATGCCCGGTGCATGTTGACATTTTATTGTATTATTTTCATGGTTGCAATAACCAATAGCTGTCTGGCTTTCTAAAGTCCAGAGCGGGCACTATCCATGCTGAGGAGGTTGAGAACAGCTTTTGGGTTTTCCAACTGTGCTTGTGTTGGAAATAGATGTTGAAAGATCCTTTGTCTCAGTGCTAATTTTTCTTTTTTCTTTCTTTCTTTCTTTTTTTTTTTTTTTTTTTTTTAGATGGAGTCTTGCTCTGTCGCCCAGGTTGGAGTGCAGTGGCTCAATCACGGCTCACCACAACCTCCGCCTCCCAGGTTCAAGTGATTCTCCTACCTCAGCCTCCTGAGTAGCTGGGATTACAGACACGTGCCACCATGCCCAGCTAATTTTTGTATTTTTGTAGAGATGGGGTTTCACCATGTTGGTCAGGCTGGTCTGGAACGCCTGACCTTGTGATCCATCTGTCTCAGCCTGCCAAAGTGCTGGGATTACAGGCACGAGCCACCGCACCCAGCCCCCTTCTAGTCTTTGTTACTGTATTTTTTTTAACATTCCTGCCCCTGTAGATACGATTCTTGGAACCACATTTGTATTAATTCTGCTGCAGATTCTGAAGAAATTCTTTCCTCTCTCACAGGGGTAAAGTCCTTTCTTGTTTTCAAATGTGCTATGGAGCAGCAGCTGAAGACACTAGTTTCCTGCAGGAGCCTACCCCAAAATCTTCTCTTCACAGCTTAACACGGAAATGAGGATCCCACCTGCCCCAGAACTCTCTGGGGAAGAATGTTTGCAGCCGTCCTCCCATGGTTGTGTGCACTGATGAGAATCAGGGGTTTCTGCTCCAAATGACCGTTTTATCTTCTGTGCTCTGCAACTTTTTGAATTCTACTGTTTTTCAGAACTGACCCCAGTTCAATGGCATGACGAAGAACACCTGGCCACCATTTTGTTTTATCCTGCCCTTCTTGGTGCGTGTTTCTAAGCGGGCCCTCCAGAGCCTGACACACAGGACCTCTCAATAAATGATTTGTCGTCTGTCTTACTGATTTACCCTAGGACAAAGACTCTTTGTGATTTTAAAGAAATGGTCAATAAAACTGTAATGAGAGTCCCAGTGAACCAATACTGCACATAGAGAAGCTACTTTGGCACAAACACTTAAAAGAATGATGTTGATAAGTAAGGAGACGTCTGATGGAGCAGCAGAATTCTAGCACTTTCTGGAGGATTGAAGCACTTGATGACAATACCCTTGGAAAAGTGCTTTGGTTTCCTGGGATCTTTTAGGTAACCTAGACCTTCTTTCTTTCTCTTTCTTTCTTCCTTCCTTCCTTCCTTCCTTCCTTCCTTCCTTCTTTCTTTCTTTCTTCTTTCTTTCTTTCTTTCTTTCTTTTTTCTTTCTCTTTCTTTTCTCTCTCTCTTTCTTTTCTTTCTTGTTTTTTTTGGAGACGGTGTCTAGTTCTGTCTGAGATCTTGGCTCTCTGCAACCTCCACCTCCCAGGTCAAGTGATTCTCCTGCCTCAGCCTCCTGAGTAGTTAAGATTACAGGTGACCACCACCATGCCCAGCTAATTTTTGTATTTTTAGTAGAGACAGGGTTTCACTATGTTGGCCAGGCTGGTCTCGAACTTCTGACCTCGTAATCCACCTGCCTCAGCCTCCCAAAGTGCCGGGATTACAAATGTGCGCCCGGCCGACCTCCCTTCTTTCTAGAAACTTTTCAGTGACTTGGCCAGGGTTTGCTCTGCTCACAATTATCGCTACCCATCCGTAAATATCTTTTTTTTTTTCTTTTAGGCAGAGTCTCGTTCTGTTGCCCAGGCCAGAGTGCAGTGGCATGATCTCAGCTCACTGCAACCTCTGCCTCCCGCCCGGGTACAAGCGATTCTTCTGCCTCAGCCTCCCACGTAGCTGGGACTGCCGGCACCCGCCACCACACCTAGCTAATTTTTGTATTTTTAGTAAAGATGGAGTTTCACCGTGTTGGCCAGGCTGGTCTTAAACTACTGACCTCAGATGATCCACCCGCCTCAGCCTCCCAAAGTGCTGGGATTACAAGTGTGAGCCACTGTGCCCAGCCAACTTCCTTTCTTTCGAGAAATTTTCCAATGACTCTGGCTGGGTTTTGCTCTGCTAACAGTTATCGCTATCCATTCTTTAATTCTTTTTTTTTTTTTTTTTTTCGAGACAGAGTCTCATTCCATTGCCCAGGTCAGAGTGCAGTGGCATGATCTTGGCTCACTGCAACCTCTGCCTCCCGGATGCAAGCAATTCTCCTGCCTCAGCCTCCCAAGTAGCTGGGACTGCAGGTGTGCAACACCACGCCTGGATAATGTTTGTATTTCTAGTAGACATGAAGTTTTACCATGTTGGCCAGGCTAGTCTTGAACTCCTGACCTCAGATGTTCCACCTGCCTCAGCCCCACAAAGTGCTGGGATTACAGGTGTGAGCCACCGCACCTGGCCACCATCCTTAAATTCTTGAGCTTGGTAGAGAAGAAGATGATAGTTTGAATGTAGATATCTTCACTTCTATGGAGACTCTAAAACCTCCCAATCCAAAGTGTGGTCCCTGGACCAATCAGCATCACCTGAGAGCTTGTTAGAAAAGCAAAGAAGAATCTTAGACCCCACTCCAGACCTCCAGGATCAAATTTGCATGTTAACCAAATCCCAGAGGATGAGTATAACCATGGGTGTCTGAAAAGCAGTATTGTAGAACATTCTTTTGTTTTCCATCCTGACAGCAGAGCTTGTCTTTAAAACCAGAGAGAAAAATGTCTTCCTCTTGACTTTGGCCCTTTGCACCTTATCTTAGAATAACTTCCCTCAAAACTCAATTGATGTCTGCTGTCTCTTTAAGCTGCAGTGTAGACATCCCCTCTGCTGGGAAGCATTCTTCGAATCTCCTACAGTTGAATTTGGTGTCATGTCTGTGTGTGCCAAGAGCTTCATACTTTCTCACCCTGTATTATCATTTCCCTTTTTCTTGGGTGTCTCCAACGTAGATTGTGAGCATCATAAGCACAGGGATTTCCATTAAGTAGATTCTCAGTAAAAATGTTGAACAAATGAATGAATGGATGAATGATTACTATTCATTTTGCAGGCAAGAGAACTGAAGCTCAGAGAGGTTAAGTGACTATCCCAGGATCACACAGCCACATAAGTCATTCAGCTGGGTTTTGAGCTCTTGATGATAAAGCTCCTTTTCCAGATGCTTGTTTCCCTTTTTCTCTTCCTTTCATGCCAGGAATACTTAGTATAGGGGCACAGAGACCAGACTACATATTTACTCTGAGTCACCGAAGCACTTAGGGTTCAATTAGCTCGGAAATATTGTGCACTGGACAATTTGTTAACACTGTTAAACTCAGCTGATGGAGGCTCTGTCTTTGTTATTCTTGCCAGCCTAACTTGGGAGGTGGGACACATGTTTATGAACAAGAGTTCATTTATGATATATTAGTCTTCAAAGCTTGGCTTCTCCAGAGTACTCAATACAGAGGTGATAGTTCTGAGAGATATGGAAGCAAGAGATGGCACTGCTCCTACCCATAGCCATTGTCATAGGTCGATGGCATCAGTAGCCCCAGTAATGGTCTCCATCTATCCACATCCCTCTCCTGTGACTTTGTAACTCTCTCCTGTCTGACTCTGGGGCTGGATTTGAGATGTGCTTCAGCCAATGGAATGTTAGGAAATGTGACTTGAATGTAAGTTTCGAAATTGTGCGTGTCATCCTTCTTGCCAGTTACATGGTTAGATTTCCTTGCCTTGCTTCCTTACCCCCACCATGAGAACATGCCCAAGCTTACCTGCTTGGGTAAGACACATGAGAAACACAGGATGAAGTGTAAGTCACTGCAGTGACATCAGTGAAGGTTGTCCCTGGCATGGTCTAGCCCCACAGGGTCTAGTAGGTGTTGTTTTTTGTGCGGAGATGATAGATCGCAGGAAAGAAAGACACAAGACTCAGAGATAAGAGAAGAATTCAGCTGGGCCCGGGGAACCACTACTACCAAGGCACGGAGTCCAGTAGTGGCCCGGAATGCCTGGATGCTCTGGTACTTATTGTATACAAGGCAGGGGGACAGGGTAAGGAGACTGACTCATCTGACATGATTGATAGGGTCAAGCAAATCACGTGCTTACAGTACAGGGGGCCCCTCCCTTTCAGGTAGCTGCTGCAAGGAGCGGAGATCTGTCAGCATCTTTCTGTGCACTTATCAGAAAGATCAAAGGCTTTTAGGATTCCTCTGTTCTTACTTCTCATGACTTCTAAGAACTTAAAAGGAGCTCCATGTGGGAAAGCGGAACATGAAAGTGGACAAGAATGGTGACCATTGGAGCACAGCACCACAGAGAGGCATTTAAAGTCCCTGGTTGTCTGCCGGCCAGCCTGGCTAATGTCAGGCCTTCCCCAAGAGCTGGGCAGAGCAGAGTGTTCTCTGAACTCCGCCAGTGAAAGGGAAACTCCCCTTCACAGCCTGCTAAGTAACGGGCGCCTTCCCAGGCACTGGCACTACCGCAAGGCTCTCACTCTCGCCTCCTGATCACTTCTCACAATGTCCCTTCAGTTCCTAACTGTATTTCACCCAGTTATGTCTATATTGTAAGACTAAAATGATTCCATGCTATAATACTAAAGCAAAGATTAATAAAGAATAATGATTTAATAAGGTTGATTATATAATTGATTATGTGATTGTTTCTAAATATACTTGGTATCATTGCTAAAACTAAGTAATCAGTTATTTACTATACTGGGACAGATTGTGTCTTCAGTCTCTTGCCTTGGCACCTGGGCAACTTTCATCCCACAGTCCCTAGTCAGCCACCATGCCAACTTGCTGCCCCCGTCACAGGAGAGAGCTTAGCCAACATCAGCAGACCTGGGCCATATAACAGTCACAATGAGCAGGAGTCCTATTAGAAGGAGGAGGAGAAAAATTAAACCTAGACTATCTCTGGTTGTATAGAAGGGGTGGAAAGTGATTTTGTTGCGGTCTGATGGAACCCCTGAAGGGTAATTAGATATTGTTTCCTGTGAGAATAAAAGGTGAGCAGTTGCTAGAGCTGTAATAATGAAGAGTAAGATGAAATGCAAGGCAAAAAATCGTGTGACAGTGGCTTTGTCGACTGAGAATCCGCCTCAGATTCATTCTACAAGGTCAGTTCCAATATATGGGATGGCTGATGGTCCATTCGTAATTATTGTAGCGCCTCAGAATGATATTTGGCCTCATGGGAGTAGGTTGCCTACGAATGCTGTTGCTATAGTCGTGAGCAGGAGGATAATGCCAATATTTCAGGTTTCTAGGAATATAAATGACCTGTAGCACAGGCCTCGGCCAACGTGTAAGAGAAGAGGCAGATGAAAAATAAAATAGCATAGTTTACATCTCGGCTGATATGGGCGACTGAAGAGAAGGCAGTTGAGGTTTCTGATGTACAGTGATGATCAGGAGAATTAGGCAGGCACTAAGAAGTGAGCAGAAGTTTCATCGTGTAGAAATGTTAGATGGGACAACCCATAAATAGGAGCAGCAAGAAAATATCACTGTTTTCAGACACTGAGTTTCAGGAGGGGTTTGTTATGAAGCGTTTATTTGTAGCCATTGCTGATGGACACAGCCAACAAAGAACTGTCAACAATCCTGCGTTGGACTGCAACAATTTGGAATGTAAAAAGAAATTACTTTGGTCTCAATTTCCTCTGAGCTATCAGGATAATAAATTCTGTATCACTTGAATAAAGTTTTTTCCTGATAGAAGACTTGCTTAAGGCTATGTCTGTACAACGGTGTTGCATGTTGGTCTGGAATACAGTCGCCTTAAGAAGCTCTATATTTCTAAGGTAGGTGGATAAAGGTGTGACCTGCACACTTGGTTTTTTTTCTTGCTACACACATCAAGCTACACTTAGTATATACTTATTACCCCTGTGGTCTCATATGTCTCCGCTAGACGGAAAAAGGAGACGATAAAAATGTGGCCACGGAGGGCGGTTCGTAACCTCGTGCGGGATCAACCTCTCGCGTTGGGCGGAAGCGCTGAGAAGGCGGATCCAGGAGGCGGGGCGACGTTACGCCGACGCGGGCGTGACCCCTGGCGGAGAAGCTTTGGCGGGAATTCTGAAAGTCGCCGGTCGAGCGCGGGCAGCGGCCGGAGACCGGCTGACGAGAGCGCAGCGCCTGCTGAGGCGCGCAGCCGGGGGCTGAAACTCGCCTGGGTTGTGCGCCGACGGCTGGGGCAGGCTAGTAGAGAAGTGGGGTGCAACCCAGGGGCGTTAGAGTCCGCCTGGGTCTCGCGCGTGCTAGGCCCACGGGCTTAAGTTGGAGCGCGCGGCCGCGGGAGCGAGCAGCGCTGCGGGCCGAGGTGAGTGTGTGTCCCCAAACTAGAATTATTAAAATTTTACTTTGCTGGTTTTGATGGAAGTAAACTCATCAATAACAGTTTTAAAATTGACTTCTGAAAAGAAGAATCATTTAAAAATATTATTTGGTGTTACAAAGAGAGATTCCTGACATTTCCAACAACGAAAAGGAACCTGGGACATCGTGCTAAATGAAATAAGCCAGGCGCAGAAGGACAAATACTGCATAATCTCATATATGAAATCTGAGAAAATCAAACACGCAAAAACAAAGAATAGAATAATGGAATACTAGGAATAAGGAGGTGAAGGAGAAATGGAGAGAAGTAGGTCAAAGGGCACTTGGTTGCAGTTATGTAGGAAAAATAAGTTTGGAAGTCTAATGTACAGTATAAGAACTATAGTTAATAATATTGTATTGATTTTACTTATGTGGGTATTTTCTCTATTTTCTTAGTCTAGCTAAAAGTTTGTCCATTTTGTTTATCTTTTCAAAACTCCAAGTCTTCATTGATCTTTTGAATTGCTTTTTAGCCTGTATTTTGTTTATTTATGCTCTGAGTCTTATCACTTCCTTCCTTTTGCCAATTTTGGGTTAGCTGTGTTCTTATTCTTCTAATTTCTTGGGGTGCATAGTTGGGTTGTTTATTAGAAACCTTTCTTCTTTTTGAGGTAGGTGTTCATTGCTATGAACTTTCCTTTTGCTATGTATTATGGGGGTTTGTATGATGTATTTCCATTTTCATTTGTCTCAAGGTATTTTTAAGTTTCCCTTTTAATTTATTTATTGAACCATTGGTTATTTAGGAGCATAAGGTCTAATTTCCACATAGCTATAAGTTTCCCAAGGTTTTTGTTGTCACTGATTTTTATTTTTATTCCATTGTGGTCATATCCATACTTGATATGATCTCTGTCTTCTTAAATATGTTAAGACTTGTTTCATGGCCTAACACGATCTAGCCTAGAAAATGTTCTATCTATAGTGGAGAAGAAAGTGTATTCTTCAATGCTTGGTTGGAATGTTCTGTATATGTGTGCTACATCCATTTGGTCTATGGAATAGTTTAAATCAATGTTGATTTGTTCATTTCTTGTCTAGACAATCTGTCTATTTTTGAAATTGGGATGTTGAAGTCCCCTGTGAGAATTGAACTGTGGTCTATCTGTCCCTTAGATATAATAACATTTGCTTTATATATTTGGATGCTTTGGCATTGGGTGTATATATGCTGATGATGGTTAAAGCCTCTTGTTGAACTGCTATATCATTATGTAATGGTCTTCCTTGGTTCTGTTTGTTACAGTTTTTGACTTGTCATCAATTTTATCTGGTATACATATGACTACCCCTGCTCACTTTTGTTTTCTCTTTGCATGATGTATCTTTATACATTCCTTCACGTTCAGTCTGTTTAACAGTGAGGTGAGTCTCTTGTAGGCAGCATGTAGTTTGGTCTTCTTTTAAAAATTTCATCCTGCCACTCTACGTCTTTTCTTTTTTTTTTTCTTTTTTTTTGAGACAAGAGTGTCACTCTGTCACCGAGGCTGGAGTGCAGTGGTGCAATCTCTGTTGACTACAACCTCCACTTCTGGATTCAAGCAGTTCTCCTGCCTCAGCCTCCTGAGTAGTTGGGACTACAGGCATGCACCACCACACTCAGCTAATTTTTTTGTATTTTCAGTAGAGGCGGGGTTTTACCATATTGGCCAGGCTGGTCTTGAACACCTCACCTCAGGTGATCCACCCACCTGGGCCTCCCAAAGTGCTGGGATTACAGGCATGAACCACTGCGCCTGGCCAATCATTATTTAGTGACAGGTGTCACTCTTTCACCCAGGTTGCAGTGCAGTTGTCTCTCTCATAGCTCACTACAGCTTTAAACTCCTGCACTCAAGCGATCCTCCCACCTCAGCCTCCCAAGTAGCTGGAGCAACAAGTGCCCACTACTATGCTGGCTAATTAAAACAAAAAAAATTATAGAGATGGGGTAGAAAAGCAGTCTCACTATAATTCCCAGGTTGGCCTCGAACTCCTGGGCTCAAGCAATCCTCCTACTTCAGCTTCTCAAAGTGCTGGAATTACAGGCATGAGCCACTACACCTGGCCCCAAATATTTAAAAACTTTTTTTCTGAAAGTCTGCATGATAATCTAGGAATTTATGTGTCATAAAGTATTTAATCCAAGTTTATATCATTTCTAAATTTTCAGCGCTTTAAACAACACTGTAATGAACATTTTTGAGCTAAAATTTTAACATTCAACTTATGTAAGTGCCTTTAAAATTAGAAGATTATAATTGGGAAGAAATTTATACATTCCCCTTAATGTTTGAATTAAGACAAACATTTATCACTGTACAAAGGCTGCCAAAACTTTCCCAAACTGTAAAAAATAAATCATTAGAGGCCAGGCATGGTGGCTCATGGCTGTAATCCTAGCACTTCGGGAGGCTGAGGTAGGTGGATGACACTCGAGCCCAGGAGTCCAAGACTAGTGTGAGCAATGCAGCAAAACCCTGTACCAAAAATAAAAAAATTAGCCAGTCTCATAACCCGGTTTTTAAATAAATAAATAGATAAAAATTTGAAATAATTTAAAAAGTAGCCATTAGAGATATAGTCATTTGAGGTTTCCTTAATTTTTGCTCACAGAAAATCTTTCTGTCGTCAGTTCTAAGCCATCTGGTTGCCTCCTGATGTGACCTTTCTGTTCTATTTTGCCTAAAGTTGTTGACTTTTTATTTGTAATACTTGGTATGTTGGATCATGATCAGATTAGTTCCTTGTCTCATTTATCTCTGTAAGTTTACCATCCAGCAGAAGATTGGGGTCACTGATTGGGTTAATAATATTTATTAACTGAATACATCCAGGAAAGAGAATGTGCCCATCTACTGCCCAGCAACAGAATATTCTGATATTTTGTCTCCTGAAGGGACCACTCTTGGTTTTATAAATAATGGCTTTTATAAATAATAGATTCTGATTTTCAGAATCTTCAAAACAGATCTCTTTTGTTAAATTTCCAGTAACAACTCTGCTCATTCTATTACTTAATATTATGATTTATAAAATGACAATAAGCGATTGAGGTCAGGTGTCCTAAAAGCAGAGCCTGAGACTGGGATTGTGGTGCCCACAATTTATTGAGGGAGTGCTTGGAGCAGAAGAGTGAGGGAGTCAGGATGGGGTTGGGAAGTTGGAGGGCAAGGTCATGGTCTCAGCTGGGAGCGACTGCAGCCTGATCCCTGGGGATCACTGGAGCATGAGTCATACCTCAAAGTTGGTCTCACTTTAAGTCAGGGTCTTGCTCTGTCATCAAGGCTGGAGTGCAGTGGTGTGGTCTTGGCTCACAGTAACTTCTGCCTCCCAGGATCAACTAATTCTCCTGCCTCAGCCTCCCAAGTAGCTGGGATTACATGCACCTGCTACCATGCCCAGCTAATTTTTGTATTTTTAGTGGAGATGGGGTTTCACCATGTTGGCCAGGCAGGTCTCAAACTCCTGACCTCAAGTGATCTGCCCATCTCAACCTCCCAAAGTGCTTTGATTACAGGTGTGAGCCATGAGCCACTGAGCCTGTTTTTTGTTTTGTTTTGTTTTGTTTTTTCAACAGTCTGGCTCTTTTCCCCAGGCTGGAGTGCAATGGTGCAATCATAGCTCACTGCAGCCTTGATCTCCTGGGCTCAAGCGATCCTCCCACCTCAGCCTCCCAAGTAGGTGAGACTATAGTTTCCACATGCTGTCCAGGCTGATCTGAAACTCCTGGTCTCAAGTGATTCTCCCACTTTGACCTCCCAAAGTGCTGAGATTACAGGTGTGAGCCACCGAGCCCAGCCTGGTTTTATTTTCTTTATTTAGCCCATGCCTCATTTGGGCTTGAAAAAAAAATCCCACACCTTTCTTTAAATCTGGGTTTCCAGCCTTAGTATTAGTGACACTTTGGGCTGGATAATTCATTACTGAAAGGAACTATCTTTCCCATTACAGGATGTTGAGTAGCATCTCTGACATCCTGCCACGTATCCAGTAGGTGGCAGTAGCACCCAGGTCTCCCAATGCCTGACAACCAAAAATGCCCCCTGACATTGCTGACCATCCTGGGTGGGGCGGGAGGTGGAAAGGTAGCGAGGGTGGGGGGTGGGGGTAGGGAAATGCGTGGGAGTGGGGGGGGGTAAAAATACCCCTCCTTGAGAACTGCTTTAAATCGCCTTTTTAGTTGAAAGAAATTAAGCATTGCATATCGAAGCAAATCAGAATGATGACATTTTAAAGACACTTATTTCAACACAACTTTAAACATTCAGATCCATCCCCCTCAGGAGATAGACCACGTACCAGCCCTGAACCTGCTCCAATTGAATACATAACACTATCACTTATCTAGAAGAAAAGAAAATAAAGTCTCATGCCTGTAATCCCAGTGCTTTGGGGTGGGCTGAGGCAGGTGGGTCACCTGAGGTCAGGAGTTCAAGACCAGCTTGACCCACAGGTGAAACCCTGTCTCTATTAGCCGGGCATGATGGCACATGCCTGTAATCCCAGCTACTCGGGAGGTTGAGACAGGAGAATTGCTTGAACTCAGGAGGCAGAGGTTGCAGTGAGCCAGGATCATGCCATTGCACTCCAACCTGGGCAACAAAGAGCAAAACTCTGTCTCAAAAAAGAAAAAGAAGAAAAGAAAATGTTCCACACTCACCACCTACCAGAAAGGTTGTGCTCTTAGCCATAGCTTCCCCAACTTCTGATAACAGAGAGGGAGTTGTAGAGTCTAATTTCCTACTTCTCAGCTGGGCTCGGTGGCTCACGCCTGTAATCCCAGCACTTTTGGAGGCCGAGGCAAGTGGATCACTTGAGGTCTGGAGTTCGAAACCAGCCTGGCCAACATGGTGAAACCCCGGCTCTACTAAAAATACAAAAATTAGCTGGGCATGGTGGCGGGTGCCTGTAATCCCAGCTACTCTGGAGGCTGAGGCAGGAGAATCACTTGAACCTGGGAGGCAGAGGTTGCAGTGAGCTGAGATCGTGCCACTGCACTCCAGCCTGGGCGACGGAGTGAGACTCCATTTCAAAAAAATAATAATATAAAATAAAAAATAATTTCCTGTTTCTCGAAGACTGTCGAGGGTTTCAAGAGAGCCACTCTGTTGCTATAATTTCCGTCATTCAACCCAATGTTGAATTAAGGGCAGCATGATGAATACAAAATTCTCAGCCTGGGCAATATGGCGAAACCCCGTCTCTACAAAGAGTACACATTAGCCAGGCATGGTGGCACTTGACTGTATGAGTCCCAGCTACTTGGGAGACTAAGGTGGGAGGATTGCTTGAGACTAGTAGATGGAGGCTGCAGGGAGCTATGACTTTACCCCTGTGCTCCAGCCGTGGTGACAGAGTGAGACCCTATCTCAAAAAATATTTATATTCTGCAGGACAGAATTCTCTGGTCACACAATTGCACATAGTGACCATCAATAAAGAGGCAAGGGCCGGGCACAGTGGCTCATGCCTGTAATCCCAGCACTTTGGGAGGCTGAGGTGGGCAGATCACTTGAGGCCAGGAGTTCAAGGACAGCCTGGTCAGCATGGCAAAACCCTGTCTCTACTAAAAATACAAAAAGTTCTTTGGGAGGCCAAGGTGGGCGGATCATGAGGTCAAGAGATCGAGACCATCCTGGCCAACATGGTGAAACCCTGTCTCTACTAAAAGTCCAAAAAATTAGCCGGGCGTGGTGGTGTATGCCTGTAGTCCCAGCTACTTGGGAGGCTGAGGCAGAAGAATTGCTTGAAATCTGAAAACGGAAGTTGCAATGAGTTGGGATCAAGCCACTCTGTCTCAAAAATAAATAAATAAATAAAGTTAGCTGGGTGTGGTGGCACATGCCTGTAGTCCCAGCTACTCAGGAGGCTGAGGCAGGAGAATCGCTTGAACCCAGGAAGTGGAGGTTGCAGTGAGTTGAGATCGCACCATTGCACTCTAGCCTGGGTGACAGAGCAAGACTCTGTCTCAAAAACAAACAAACAAAAAACAGGCAATGAGATGGAACATTGTTGATCTTGAGGTGTTCATAACCTGAGCTAGAAACCATAATGGCAACACAGCATGCTTGGCAAAATGTTAAAAAATATATTAATAAAATCAGAACCATGGAAGTTAAATTTTAACACGTGCTGCTCCGTGGTAGGTAAATGACAGGATGGGCTAACAATATAGTAAAATAGGAAAATTTCAGTTCCAGACTGTTAGGTCTTGATCTGCTAAGTGAAGTTGCTTTTCTTCCCCTTTTCACCATCTTTGCACCATTCAGAAATGACATTGAAATGGGTTTTCTGACCCTAGACCTAACCTTGCCTGTCGCAAGCAGACGTGCAAATATTGGACTTTCACATTTCTCAATTCCTTAGTCACTAAGGGCTCGCTTTTTCCTAGAACTGCAAGCAATATGTTGCCAGGTTGATCTCACCCCCAGCAGAGATGCCCGGCCCCCCACCTCTGTCTCTCGCAGGTGAACACACAGCTTTCCTGATGTGCCACACTAACCTAATGTCATACTTTGGGATAGAGATGAACTATCTCATCTATTTCCTAAGTGTTAAATTTGAGGTTTGCGCCGACATTAGGGAAACGCTATGGTCTTTCAAAAGAAATGATCAGATGTGAGAAATTTTAGACGTGATGGCATGAGGAGGAGATTGGAGGAAGGGGCTAAGTAACTTCTCCTAGGTCTAGTAGAAGTCCTGACTTACTTGAGTCCCTGGGACTCCTAAGTTCCGGAAGTAACCACAGTGCTTATAGAATCACATATCTATGCTTCCTTGGCTGTCTCCTCTTCTCTCTGAAAACTCATCAATCCTGGCCAACGAACAGGGCACAGGTACCCTAAATGAATCTCCCAGATCGACTCTCCAAGTCTCTCAGTTCCAAGGCTTAAGAGAAAATCTGGTTGATTGTGGGGAAAGTTGATGGATGGACCCCTTGTGGGTTAGGTGTCCACACTGGAACAGTAGGCTATGGCCAGTGCATATGAAGTCATGTGGCACCTTTTAGGTGGAAGACAAAGTAGTCACGGGAGTATCCTGACATACTAGTGATGCTGTCTCCTAACGGTAGACATAGGTGGTTTTCTGTTTTTTCTATAAGAAATATATATTTTTGTGTAAGGATAAACATGAAGATGATGGATATTAGAAACAGTGACCAAACCAGACAGTGGTTGTGGAAAGTCTAAGAACTAAATCAGAAACAGGAAGGACTAATTAGTAAGTTTACCACACGTCATAATGTTTATTGAGCATCTCTTATATGCTAGGCATTGTTCTAAGGACTGGGAATGCAGCAGCGAATAAAACAGACAAAAATCCCTGCCGTTGTGGAGTTCACATTGCCAGGGAGTAAAACAAAAAGTAAAGAAAATAAGAAATAAAATACATGCTATGTCAGATAATGATAAATACTGTGAATAATAATAAAGAAAAAGTGATAGGAAATGCTAGGGGTATTACATTTCAAACTTGAGATGGCAAGGTTTTTTCTCCCCTCCCTTCCTCCCTCCCTCCCTCCCTCCCTTCCTCCCTCCCTCCCTTCTTCTGTTGGAAAGAGTGAATTCCTTTTCAAAGGTTCTGCTTGTCCTCTATTTTCAAAGCCTAACTTCCTTGCCTCCTTGTCCCTGGTTATGGTAAACAACCTTCCAGCCATTCCCAATCTGTAACTCACATCTGTTCCCAATCTGTAAACTACATCTGTTCCTTATTTGGCGCCCTTAGTTCCAAAACTGCTCTTCCCACCCCTGTAGCTCCCACCTCTAAGCCAGTCGGGATCAGCTTAGCTTGTGTGGTCCAACCCCAGCCAATGGGGACTGGACACAGTAGCAGGGACTGGCTGCATTAGGGATAAAAACCCCTTCCCTCCTTTGTTCAGTATACTCTCGCAGTGACCAGAAGAACGAGCAGCACCCTTCTGCAGAGGTAAATTTGCCTTGATGAGAAATTCTTTGAGTGCTCATTTTCTTTGTGACTCCAAGCTCTTATTTCCAACACTTCTTTTCTTTCTTCCTTCCTGTGTGCCTGTCATTTTTCTGTCAAATAATTTGTTGAATGCTGTCTGGGCGTTCTTTTTAATTTTGATAAAAGGTCATATGATTAGATCACTTCTTCATCTTTTTCTTTCTCCTTTTCTCAATTAATTTTCACTACCTCCATCTTCTCAGTTCTCTGCAGCAAAATCCACTGGTAGTTCCTTTTGTGGGCTTAGGCTATGATATGGTCTGGTTATTTTCCCACCCAAATCTCATCTTGAATTGTAGCTCCCATAATCCCCACATGTTGCAGGAGGGACCTGGTGGGAGGTAATTGAATCATGGGGACAGTTTTCCCCCTACTGTTCTTGTGGAAGTGAATAAGTCTCATGAGATCTGATGGATTTATAAGGAGTTTTCCCTTCAACATGGCTCTCATTTTCTCTTGCCTCCTGTCATGTTAAGACATGACTCTGCTTCTCCTTTGCCTTTGTCATGATTGTGAGGCCTCCCCAGCCACATGGAACTGTGAGTCCATTACACTTCTTTTTCTTTATAAATTACCCAATCTCTGATTATTTTTAGCTTTGGTCTTTATTAGCAGCATGAGAACAGTCTAATACAGGCCAGTTCAAATCTTCAGCTGATGTCACCTGAAACAGCCTGTAAACCACTGGTCTCAACCCTCTCTGGTACTGTTAGGTGTCATAAACTCTACATTAACAACTCTTGCTCTTCTGTTAGCCCCAGGGCACCTTCTCTGCTTCCACGCAAACTCATGATTCATGCCCCAGGAGATAACCTTTAAATCATAATAAAGTGGCATCATCGTCTGGGGTAACAAGAGCAAAACTCCTTCTCAAAGAAAAAAGAATTCTTGGCTTCTCCCGGGAAAGAATTCAAGGGCAAGCTGGTGGTGTTAGATTGGAAACTTTTGTTGAATCAGAACTTCTCCTTGCAGAGCATTTCTAACTCCCAGGCAGTGCACCCAGAGCCAGCATCATATGGGCTGTTTACAGCTGTATTTATACCCACTTAGAATCCACTTTTAATTACATGCAAATTAAGAGGCGGGCTATTCAGAAATTTTTAGGAAGTGGGGCAGTAACTTCCGGGTCATTGCCATGGCATTTGTAAACTGTCATGGCGCTGATGGGAGTGTCTTATGCTAATGAGCAATGAGGGCAGCTAGGGATCATTTTCATCACCATCAGCTGATTTCCATGTTTCTTCACTTCATCCTATCTGGACCAGATCCTGGTTTGGTCAGTAGGGTTGTGACCAGAAAACGAGTCCTAGCAGTCTTCTACTTCAAAAGGACGTCCTCAGGAGTTGCCTTTGATGCCTGCCATTCTGGAAGGATCATTCACTTATGACACATGAATGTTTTCCTTAGGAGCCTTTGTCTTTCTGAACCTAGCTGGCATCACAGACCTATAGAATTTGTATAGGCTTCACTGCCAGATGTCTCTCCTAGGTTTCCCTGGGGACACAGAAGTTGTGTACATATATCTCTTCCTAAGGAATATGCCCCCAATATTCAGGGATCCAGGAGCATCCTAATTCCTCCCCTATTCATTTCTTAAGCTACGTGGAGACCTGTGTTCAAATTAGATGTAAATTAAAACCCATGGACTGGTGTAAACCCCGCTCCCACATTTATTTAATGAGTATTTATTGAACACCTATTGATGTAGTCATCATGCTGGGCAAAATGTAATAAAAGAAAGATGGAATATTAAGAATATTACATTTGTCCAGGCACGGTGGCTCACGCCTATAATCTAAGCTCTTTGAGGGGCTGAGGCAGGTGGATACCTTGAGGGCAGAAATTCATGACCAGCCTGGGCAACATGGTGAAACTCCATCTCTACAAAAAATATAAAATAAAAATAAAAATAGCTGGGAGTGGTAGCAAGCACCTGTAATTCCAGCTACTCAGGAGGCTGAGGAACAATAATCACTTGAACCCAGGAGGTACAGGTTGCAGTGAGCTGAGATCAGGCCACTGCATTCCAGCCTTGGCAACAGAGTGAGACTCATTCTCAAAAAAAAGTTACATTTTATTTATTAAGCATTCAACAACCAACAACAGTATTCAGTCCACAAGGTTCTGTTAGTATCTTTGCTATGTTTTTTCCCTATTGGATACCCTTTGCTAACATTTTAGGATACCCGATCCCAGAGAAGTTCAAAGATAACACAAGGTAGAATTCAGTTATTCCCTAGTTCCTTGTAATTGAATAGAATAATTTTATCAACTTATGTTAATATTATACAATTTTAATCCCTGAATATTGGAACTGGGCCTGTCTCACTGACGGAAACATTTCACATTTTGTGCTATTCACAACAGAACATTTCAGTGCTATTGCTTTTCCCATTTTTCCTGTTCTAAATCACCTCAGAAATCTATATTTATTCCTGCGCCTTTGTAGTGACCATGAACTAATCCCTAAACCAATGGTTTTCACCTGGGACATTTTTGTTCCCAGGTGGCAATGTCTGGAGGCATTTTTTTTTTTTTGAGACAGGGTCTCTCTCTGTCACCCAGGCTAGAGTGCACTGGCACGGTCTTGGCTCACTGCAGCCTCCACCTCTGGGTCCAAATGATCCTCCCACCTCAGCTGGGATTACAGGCGTGAGCCATTGCAACCAACTAATTTTTTTTTTTTTTTTGAGATAGAGTCTTGCTTTGTCTCCCAGGCTGAAGTGCAATGGCGTGATCTCGGCTCACTGCAACCTCTGCCTACTGGGTTCAAGTGATTCTCCTGCCTCAGCCTCCAGAGTAGCTGGGACTACAAATGTGTGCCACCACGCCTGGCTATTTTTTGTATTTTTAGTAGAGACGGAGTTTCCCTATGTTGGCCAGGATGGTCTTGAACTCCTATCCTCATGATCCACCCACCTCAGCCTCCCAAAGTGCTGGGATTACAGGCGTGAGCCACCGCACCCAGGCTTTTTTTGTGTTTTTAGTAGAGATGGGGTTTTGCCATGTTGGCCAGGCTGGCCCGGAACTCCTGGCCTCAAGTGATCCACCCACCTTAGCCTCCCAAAGTGCCAGGATTACTGGTGTGAGGCACTGCGCCCACCCTCCGGAGGCATTTTTGATTGTCATGACTGGTGGGGAAGTGTGACTGGCACCTGCCAAATACAGGCCAAGCTGCTTCTAAACACCCTACAATGCAAAGAACTACCCCTTACAAATAAGAAATTATCCAGCCCAAAATATCAATAGTGTGGAGTTTCAGACATAATGATTAAGTGGAGGCCAGCAATATTTAATGTATCATCTGTGTCGTTTTTGCCTTCATAAATTTCATAATTCAGGGAGGCATGATTTACAAACACACATGACATCATTTGTGAAACAGCATACCACGTGAAGGGGTAAGTCATGTTGTATAGACCTGAATAAGTTGAATTTAAAAAGATGGATTTATTTGAAAGCCTGAATAAGAAATTCGTTTTGAAGGAAGCAGAAGCCAGACTGGCTCCTAAGAAGAATGCAAAACAGGCCAGGCGCGGTGGCTCACGTCTGTAATCCCAGCACTTTGGGAGATGGAGGTGGGCATATCACGGGGTCAGGAGTTCGAGACCAGCCTGGCCAATATGGTGAAACACCATCTCTACTAAAAGTACAAAAATTAGCTGGGTGTGATGGTGGGCGCCTGTAGTCCCAGTTACTTGGGAGGCTGAGGTGGAAGAATCGCTTGAACCTGGGAGGCGGAGGTTGCAGTGAGCTGAGATCATGCCACTGCACTCTGTCCTGGGTGACAGAGTGAGACTCTGTCTCAAAAACAAAGGTAAAAGTTTTGGAGAAT
>CAUYLG010020103.1:0-62848 GCA_963573385.1 Cacajao melanocephalus | reverse complement strand
GTCAGGCTGGTCTGGAACTCCTGACCTCAACTGATCGGCTGGCCTCAGCCTCCCAATTACAGGCATGAGCCACCACACCTGGCCTGTCATTTATTTGTATTTGGATAACATAAGGACTTTAAGACCCTTTCTCCTTTGGGTCAATCAATGATCTGCACCATACACATTTTACAAAACAAAGGACAATACAGTCCTCATTCACTTCCTGGTCATGTCACTCCTAGTGACTCCCATATTGCAAACCTCCCAGCAGGTGCAGCCCTTTCCTCTTCATCTGATGGGCTTCTCAGCTCCCATCACACTGTCTGGACACAGACTCCCTAGAGGCAGCCCCCAAGAGCAGAAGACATGGATGACTCAGGAGTTCCTAAAAAGTCATCAAACCAGATGACACAAAACTCAAATGACATTTCACTTTGTTTTGGTTTATTCTGTTTGAGACAAGAGTGCAGTGGGCATCCAGCTAATCTTTTTTGGAATATTTTGTAGAGATGGGGTTTGTCTCTGATGTCCAGGCTAGTCTTAAACTCCTGGACTCAGGTGACCTGCCCACCTTAACCCCCCAAAGCACTGAAATTATAGGCCTGCACTGTGTAATTTGCCACGTGACACAGCCCAATAACAAAGAAGAAACCCCACGGGTCCCAGCGTCTACTCACATGGGTTGATTGATGGCTGGGAAACCCCAGGAGGAGCCAAAAAAGCAGCCATGGCACCCGCATGTCCTGGTGCTCTCAGGGCACCCTGAGGTGGCCGGGACAGAGGTGCGGGTGGCTTAGGGCAGGGGGAGGGAAAGGGATGGGGATGGGGTGGGATCTGAGTTGGGGAGGGCAGGGGAAAGAGGGGAAGGGGGGGATGTTGGGCACCTGGAGGAGGAGTCTGGGAAAGGATCTGGTTCAAACTAAGTCTTCAAGGGTGAGTGGGAGGTTCAGCTACAAGTCAGGAAGAAAGTCTATCAGGGAAGCCACAGGACACGCAGGGCAAGAAAGTGGGAGGCTCAGGAGCAATTAGATGGAGACCAGGGCTCTGATTTCCACCACACCTTCTCCAGTCTGGGTGCTGCCTAAGCAACCCTGGGGCTTTATACTCCCTGTAATACCAGCTACTCAGGAGGCTGAGATGTGGTGGTTTATGTCTGTAATCCCAGCTACTCAGGAGCCTGAGGCATGACAATAGCTTGAATCTGGGAGGTGGAGATTGTAGTGAGCCAAAATTGTGCCACTGCTCTCCAGCCTGGGCGACAGAGTGAGACGCAGTCTCAAAAATAAAAATAAAAATAAATGAACTAAAAACCAATTTCTAGAACTCTAATAAGGAAACCTAAAGGTTAAAAAAACTGATAAGCAAGATCAAGCAAAACAAAAAATCTATTAAGACAATGTTTTTATAACTTGTATTTAAAACATTTTTGATTTATTACTTTTTTTTTTTTTTGAGACAGTCTCACTCTGTCGCCCAGGCTCCAGTGCAGTGGTGCAATCTCGGCTCCTGCAACCTCCGCCTCCTGAGTTCAAGTGATTCTCCTGCCTCAGCCTCCGGAGTAGCTGGGACTGCAGGAACCCACCACCAATCCCAGCTAATTTTTGTATTTTTAGTGGAGGTGGGGTTTCACCATGTTGGTCAGGCTGGTCGCAAACTTCTGATTTCAGGTGACCCCAGCCCCTTCTTCCCCTCCCAGTTCCCCCTCCCTCCCCCTGCCTGGGACTCCCAAAGTGCTGGGATTACAGGTGTGAGCCCGACTTGTTTTGTTTCAGGTTTAAGAAACGTATTTCTTAGAAGTCATCTAAAATTTACACTGATTTGGTAAACCACAATTTTGTGAACAAAGGTGGGTGGAAGCATTTGTTTTTCCTCTCCCTTCTTGATCCCTCCAAAGTCTGGAAACTATTCATAAATATCTTTTTTTTTTTTTTAGACGGAATCTTGCTCTGTCGCCAGGCTGGAGCACAGCAGTGGTGTGATCTGAGCTCACTGAAACCGCTGCCTCCTATGGTCAAGCGATTCCTCCGCCTCAGCCTCCTGAGCAGCTGGGACTACAGGCACCTGCCACCATGCCCGACTAATTTTTGTGTTTTTCAGTAGAGACACGTTTCACTATGTTGGCCTGGCTGGTCTCAAACTCCTGACCTCGTGATCTATTCATCTCGGCCTCCCATAGTGCTGGGAATACAGATGTGAGCCACCGCCTCTGGCAAAAACTATTTATAAATATTCTTATTTTCATGTTCATATGTTCTCTGTATCAGCAGGTGATAATCATAGTGATTATCAACCTTTGAATGAAGCATCCTATTTAATAATATGCAGAAAATAACTGGCCCCGAATTTGCAGACTCACAGTGAGGAAGAAAGTGTCCCTCCCTGCAGGCCCTAGAGCCTTAGAGCTTTTCGAGGAGCCACTTGGCAGGGAGGGTCCCGGCAGCTGCTCGCGAGCAGGAATCAGGGGGCGCAGCCCCGGGCGACCCTTGACCAGCGGGAACCTTCCGCTTCCGGGCGTCTTTCTCCTCCGCCCTGCCCGCTGCTTGGGGTGCGGCAGCTGTCTGCTGCCTGGTGGTCCCTCCATCGCCTCCTTCTGCCGTGGGCTGGAGTGGGGTGAGCGGCGTAAGGCCAGAGTCCATCCAGCTCCGTGGGAACATGACGACCTGTGCGGCAGTAGCCTCCCGGACTGCACCGCTGAGTTCCCTGAGAAGCAAAGGCGTCTTGCGAGAAGATTCCGCCAGTGGAACCCTGGCCCCGCTGCCCTGGGAGGGGGCAGCAGCGAAGCGACTCAACGAGGAAGCCCCAGGCGGGGCGCTGGGCGCCAACGAGCACTACAGCAACCTCCAGGCGGCGGCGCCACAGCAACCCCAGGCGGCGCCACAGCAACCTCCAGGCGGCGCCACAGCAACCTCCAGGCAGCGCCCACACCAGCCTACAGGGGTCGCTGAGCGCACGGCACCTGCTGCTGCCAATACAGGCGTGAACAGCACTGTCACCCTCTCACAATGACCAGGGCGGCCCGGGCCCGCAGCAGCTGGAGGAGGAGCCCACAGCCACTGCCCCGGAGTGACGAGGAGGAGCAGGACGGTGTCCTGGAAAAGGGCAAGAGCTCAGAGCTCGGGCCCCGTGCCAGGAAAGGCCAGGAGCAGAAGATGGAGAGATGGAGATAGAGAAGCAGCAGGGCTGAAGGAGTGGCGCTCCGCCGCGGGGGTCAGCATCTGCTGGCAGAGTTAGAGTATGAAGAGGATGAAACAGCAGAAAGCAGAAATGAGAAGGTGCAATGACACAGCTGAGCACAATGCAGAATCCAGGCCCAGGACTCCAATAAAGCCTGGCTTAAATTCCAGCTCACACCCCACCCCAATCAGAGAGGATCAGGGGAGAGGGAAGACCCAAGGAACACTAGAACCTGAAGGGCAGGAATCTTGAGGCCAGGACTGACTGTGGGAAATGGGATCAGGAAAGGAGAAAGTGAGGCAGAATGGGGGGATGGGGGGGAGGAAGAGTGAGCTGGGTTAGGAAGGATTAGAAATCAGAACCTTAGGAAAGATCCAGAAAGGAACCGTTCTTAAGAAGGTGCATGGTGCATGCTGCAGCTGGCGTGGTGGCTCATGCTCGTAATCCCAGCACTTTGGGAGGCCTAAGCAGGTGGATCACCTGAGGTCAGGCGTTGGAGACCAGCTGGCCAAAATGGTGAATCCCCATTTCTACTAAAATTACAACAATTAGCCAGGTGTGGTGGTGTGCGCCACTAATCCCAGCTACTTGGGAGGCTGAGGCAAAAGAGTTGCTTGAAGCTGGGATGTGGAAGTTGCGGTGAGCTTAGATTGCACCACAGCATTCCGGCCTGGGCAAGAGTGAGACTCTGACTGGAAAAAAAAAAAAAGAAGGTGTGTACTGAAGATAAGGAAGGGGTTCTAAGACTCAGGGAGTAAGGGCAGGGGAGAGACAGGGATTGGGGGTGCAGTGGGGTGCTAAGGTAGCACCAACAAATGAAGACTGGAGGAAAACAGAGGCCTTCTCCTCCAACTCCGACTGCTCCTCTGAGTCCCAGGCCACCTGCTCCTGTGTCTCCTGACCTACTGAGCTGTCTCTGAACCCTGCTGAAATGCTGTTCCTCCTGATCTCCGCCCCTGCCCCAGAACTTTCACTACCACCACCACCCCTACTGCTCAGCACCCACCAGCCCCACTGCCCCTGACCATAGCCTGCCCCATCCCAGATACCCCTGCTTCCACCTCATGCCCTTGGTGACCCAAAGGGGACCTGGACACACAGGTGAAGAGGGTGCTTTTCTGGTTCCTCCTGTTCAGGTGGCCCAGTCGTGCAATCATGAGTGTGAATAATGTTGGATATGACACAGATTCTGTTTCTCAAGCTATTCACACGGTGGGTTCCCTAACAGTGTTTTGTGGGGTCATCGATGGGGATTTGGTCCTCCCTGCAGACCAAGGACCTAAGCGCAAATTTTTTAAGCAGCCTAGAGAGGCTCTGGCCTCACCAGTCACATCAGGTTCTAGGTCCTACTGGCCCTGCTTGGCCCAAACACAGGTCAGGAGTTGGAGACCAGCTTGGCCAACATGGTAAAACCCCGTCTCCACTAAAAATACAAAAAATAACAAGGTGTGGTGGCGGGTGCCTGTAATCCCAGCTACTTGGGAGGCTGAGGCAGGAGAATCACTTGAACCCAGGAAGTGGAGATTGCAGTGAGCCGAAATCATGCCATTGCTCTCCAGCCTGGGTGACAAAAGTAGAACTCCATCTCAAAAAGTAAGAGAGAAACACAGTTATGACTATTGTCTATGGTTGTGACTACTGCGCTCATGCTGCAATGGCAGAGCTGAGTGTTTGGAAGGAAGCCTGCCTGCCTGACAAAGCCTCAAGTACTATGGGCTGCTCGGCTCTTTAAGTTTGCCAACCCCTGGGTTGGTGGAGGGTGATAATGCAAAAATTAGCGCAATGGCAGGAGAAGGAGTGAACTCTGAAGAACATTCTTTAGAGCCTACAAGAATGGAGTAGAAGAGGATGAATGAGCAGAAAAGCTCACACTTGGAATGCCAGTGCTTATTCGGCACACTAAAGCCAATACGTATCACTTACGAAATTGTTCTATAGCACAGCCAGTGGGGAAACGTAAAAATCAATGCATAACTTTTAAAAGGCTCATCCTAATGTGGCCCTAAAATGACCTTGTGTATCCAAGAGTCTACATGGTACATTTTGGAAAATGCCAGGTTATGGCAGCTATTAACTGTCCTGTCTGGAAACATGGTTCCAGACCTGAGGGAATACCAGGAGGACTCGTAGGATGGTAGAAGGCAGGGGTCCCCAGCTCACCTGCCCAGGGGGCCAGGCAACCTTTTGGATCTTTACCATTTACACAAAAATGTGCCAAGCACTCTTTGGAATACCTAATAATTCTCAACTACTTTCATCCTGACATCAACCCTAGATAGATGCAATTATCATATTGATTTGCAGACGAAGAAGCTGAAGACCAGAGAGATTGAGTAACTTGGCTGACTTTACCCAGCCGAGAAGTGGAAGGGCTGGGATTTGAACCCACAGAACTGGGCCCTGGGATCTAGGAGACCTGGGCTCCATAATCATTGCTAGGCACAGACTGTCAGTTAATCCTTATAACAACTCTAGGACATAGGCCATACTGTCCCCATTTCAGAGAACAGCAGACTGAGGCACTGAGAGGGGAGCTGCCTCCCTCAGGGCCACACAAATGAGAAGTAGCAGAGCTGACTCTGACCCAGGCTTATCTGACTCCAAAGCTTGTGCCACTGGTAGTCTTGATGTGTGATTTATTTTTTTATTATTAAGAGACTGAGTCTCACTCTGTTGCCCAGGCTGCAGTGGCACAATCAAAGCTCACTGAAGCTTCAAACTCCTAGGCTCAATCAATCTTCCCACCTCAGCCTGCCAGAGTGCTGGGATTACAGGCATAAGCCGCCTCAACTGGCCTGGCTAATTTTTTTTTATGTTTTGTAGAGATGGGGGTCTCGCTATGTTGTCCATGCTGGTCTTGAACTCCTGGCTTCAGGCAATCCTCCTGCCTCAGCCTCCTAGGTGCTGGGATTACAGGCAAGAGCCACCAAACCCAACTTGATCTGTTATTTTTGTCTCAGCAGGTCTGCTGGTCCTATCTAACCCTAGAGGAAATTTGAAGTTTTGTGGCCGTAGCCTCTCCAATTCTCTCTCTGCTGTCTTTTTACTCCCCATTTTCACAACCCACCGGCTGTGCAAACTTTAACCTCTCTGTGCCTCAGTTTCCTTCCCTGCAAAAGGGAGATAATGAGACTCTACCTCTATGAGTTGTATTAAATGGATTAGCAGCAACAAAGTTCATAGCAGCATGGCACCATGTTGGGTGCAAGGCTAGGCACACAAGAGCCCTCAATTCAGACCAGCTTATTGCTTCACCTCCCAGGCCCTCAGAATGCTGGGAGCTTGCAACCCCCACCCCCACCCCATGAACTCCACTCCCTGGAATCCTTTGCTAAGGGCAATGGGAAAAGAAACCAGAGAGGTAAGAGCTCTCTGGGGGCAGAAGAGCCTGGGGGACCCACTAGCTTTATGCAAATAAGGGTCAAAGCCCCTAGTAGCTGGGAGGTCTGGTGGCCCCTTAAACAGAGCTGCGCTCTCGTGGGGGCTAGCTTGGTGAAAGGGGTCCAACCCGCTGAAGTTAGGGGGCTGGAGTAAGTCTTGCTTCCCGGGTCCAGGAATTTGGGGGTCTCTTCTCTCTTCAGTATCACAGCCCGAGAGATCTGCAGCCAAACCAAGCCTGGAAAAGGGGAGAGTGGGGCGCGATGGGGAGGGGCACTCACCTCCTGCCCTGCGCAGGGTTCGCCAGGCTCGCCATTGGAGCCTCAGTTGCCCTGGGTCCCAGCCTCTGGCTGTCGGTCAGTCTGGACAGAGTGCTCCGCCGGTCTCCTGCCAGGGAAGGGGCGGGGCGGGGCGGGGCAGTTCCGGCTGAAATTGGAGCTCCGCGATCCAGAGGCCAGGCAAGATCCAGCTGCGAGGCGGGGATGGGGCCATGAGGGGAGAAAACAGGTGAGGTGGGGGCAGGAGGGGGGCGTGCTCGGGGAGCCGGGGCAGGCACCTGGGTGGGGGAATCCCAGAACCCCTGAAAGTTCAGTGACACCTCCATAGTTCCCTTTTAACAAAAATCACTCCAAACTTCCCAAACGCTTTGGACCTTGCTCTTGTGCCCAGGCTGGAGGGCAATGGCACGATCTCGGCTCACTGCAACTTCTGCAGTGATTCACTGCAGGGTCCTGAACAAAGAGTGGGTCATATTGTTTCCTGGGGCCTACCTGGGATATGCATCATTTACTTTCTCAACGAAATGGGCTGCCAGCTTGAAGATGGTAGTTCCATATGTGGTGTTTCTCCTCCAGTTCCAGGCTCCCTGGATGGGCAACTGCACACTGTAGGATGGCCTTGCACTCTTACCTCAAGATTTCAGATGTATGAAAGGTATTTCATACAGTCCTAGGTATACCAACTGTGCCAGTCATGATGACCAACTTTCACAGCCCCTTATGCTGCTTTTTTTGCAGAGTGGAATCATTGGACTGGGGTGGGCCTTGACTTATAGTCTGGCTAAGGACTAGAGGTGGTCTGGTACAAAAGTTTCTATCTGGCAAGGGCGATGGTAATTGACTAGACAGTCAGACAGGCTCCACCCAGAATGTGGGGTGGTGGACCTGAGGCGATTAACCAGTAGGTAGTAAGAGATCAAAACTGCTAAGTAGAGAGCACGTATGCCATCAGAGAAACTATGGGGAACAGAGGCAGGGGAAAGATGATAACCAAAGTGAAATCTCCGAGTTGACTTGCTCCAAATGGCTTTCCCATTTTTCCTACTCATATTCCTATAATAAAATCCCCATTTCTTTCTTTTTCTTTTTATGTTTTGAGACAGAGTTTTGCTCTTGTTGCCCAGCTTCAAGTGCAATGTTGCGATCTAGGCTCACCGCAACTTCTGCCTCCCAGGTTCAAGCGATTCTCCTGCCTCAGCCTCCCGAGTAGCTGGAATTACAGGCATGCACCACCATGCCCAGCTAATTTTGTATTTTTAGTAGAGACATGGTTTCTCCATGTTGGTCAGGTTGGTCTCGAACTCCCGACCTCAGGTGATCTGCTCACCTCAGCCTCCCAAAGTGCTGGGATTACAGGTGTCTGGCCCACAAGAATCTTTTCAATCATCTCACCTTCATCCCAACACCTGATGTAATACAGATCTTCACATTCCTTTTCTCTTTTATCCTCAACTTTTAAGTTCCGGGTACATGTGTAGGATGTGCAGGTTTGTTACACAGGTAAATGTGTGCTGTGGTGGTTTGCTGCACAGATCATCCCATTACCTAAGTATTAAGCCCAGCATTCCTTAGCTATTCTTCCTAATGCTCTCTCTCCCCCCACCCCCACTCCCAAGAGGCCCTTGTGTATTGCTCCCCCGCCAGGTGTCCAAGTGTTCTCGTTGTTCAGCTCCTACTTATAAGTAAGAACATGCTGTGTTTGATTTTCTTTCCCTGCATTACTTTGCTGAGGATAATGGCTTCAGCTCCATCCATGTCCCTGAAGATCTTCACATTTCTTTTTTTTTTTTTTAAGATGGGGTTTCACCATGATGGCCAGGCTGGTTTTGAACTCCTGACCTCAGCTGATCCACCCACCTCAGGTGATCCACCCACCTCAGCCACCCAAAGTGCTAGGATTACAGGCATGCGCCACCACGCCCGGCGCAGATCTTCACATTTCTAACCTTCCAACAGATCTTCCTGCACGGGTTTTATCCCCAACCTATCTTCCACACTACCACCAAAGATAAATGTTCACAATCCAACTCTGATCACATCACTCTCCAATAGTCTACTGCATATGAGACAAACGCCCAAACTCTGATGGTTTTCAAAGCCCTCCAGGATCAGGCCTCAGCTTGCTTTTCCTGTCTCATTTCTATCACCAGATTCCACTCTTATCCATTCTTTTCATCAAAACACTGGGCTTTCCCCCTGTATTTAACATGCCATTTGTTTCTCTTCTATAATCCATTGTTAGCCTTTTCCCAGCCAGCTCTATGTACATACGTAAGTAGCTCATACATACAAGAGAATGTATCACAAATGTATGGTTTAAAGAATAAAATAACAATCATGCTCCCAGCTAAACATTACCAAAACCACCTATAAACAGTGTTCTTTTAAGCCTCTGTACATGCTAGAATGCCCTTCCAGGCCTTAGTCTGCATAGCAAACTCATCCTTTGGAAGCTGATTCCTTTGACTTCCTCTGGGAAGCCTCCATTGACACCCCTAAAGGATACAATGCATCCATTATACCTTTACTATGGCATTTATAACTATTACCTTTGCTTACACATTTGTCTCCCTGGTAGGTTGAAGATGTCAAATATTTGATCTCTTAGTCTCTGGTAACTAGTTTAAAGGTCTAGTTACACAGTAAGTACTCAGTAAATCAGATGTCCACACAAGCCAGTTTGCCTGAGACAGTCCTGATTTATGTCTGTTGTCCTGGAGTAATTATTATAAGTGCTTCCTTTCACTCAGAAAAGCATTCTAACTTAGATGACCAAATCACCCTATCAATAAATCCCTAGCTGCAAATAGCACTATACTAAGTAACATGATGAATTAACAAGTAACTTAATGAATAAAGACTTTAACTGCCAGAATTTAGGAAGGAAAAGCCAATGGATCAATTCTGTGGCCACTGTACCTCCTTTTTCTCCAGAAGTGCTTGACTCTCCTGGAGACAGAGAAGATGAGTTTGTATACACCAGATGCTCAATAACCTTTATTGCACAAATAAGTTGAAAAATGTTAGCATGTTCCTACTGCAATCTAGGCTGGGTGCAGTGGCTTGTGCCTGTAATGCTAGCACTTTGAGAGGCCAAGGCAGGAGGACTGCTTTGAGCCCAGAAGTTTGAGACCAACCTACACAACATAGTGAGACCCCCCATCTGTACAAAATTTTTTTGAGAACTAAAAAAAAAAAAAAACAGGCATGGTGGCATGTGCCTGTGGTCCCACTTTGGGAGGCTGAGGCCGGAGGATCACTTAAACCCAGGAGGTTGAGAATGCGGTAAACAGTGTTTCACGCCATTGCACGTTAGCCTGTGTGAAGAGAACAAGATTCCATCTCTAAAATAAAAAAGAAAAAATCGGGATGTAAAATGTTAATTTATAGTACAAATCAATGTGGCAGAGATTATTAAATATTACTTAAGTTTACTACTTGGTTAAACCTAGCTGTAGTGAAATGTAAAGGGCTGGCTTTACAACTTATTGGAAATCAAAAATGCAGATTCGATACTCCGAAAATGTCAGTGGTTTAAAAAAAAATTCATGATTCAAAAAACATTCAACAGATGTACTGTTTTTAAAAACATCTTCTCAGTATATATGTATGTACACATATACACCAGTTAGGGTTGCCCTTGTTCTTAGGGAAAGATAATTTCCTTGAGTTTGATATCATAAATGTAAGTTTTATTTACTTTTTTTTTTTTTTTTTTTGCAATTCAAGTAGAAAAAGCTGTTTTCAACTACTGTTAAACAAAAAGTGGAAAGTGAGGCAATCCATCTTTTCAACAATAATCTTCTCTTCCTCTAACAGTGTCAGCTTCTTTGAAAGTCCAGATAATTCCTTGTAAATAAGGTTTTTAATAAATTACAAATATGTAATAGGTTTTTATTCATCTTCTTACTAACTAGTCAATGCATTGTTGCATAGCAACAATTTTTTTCTGCTGCTTCTTTGTTGGAAGTCTGAGAGTCTGAAATCTGCACTGGCTTGGTGGAGCTTGGGAATTTTTTTGGTACCAGGGGTGCAAATATCCATTGTAGAAGTCAGTGGCTGTTAGTGTTTTCTTGAGCATCACTGATCGAACACCGATCCAACCATCCTAGAGGGCAAAATACAAACAGTGAATAGGCAGGGGTGGCAAAACAAAAAAGCCAAATAAATATTAGTTTATAAAATTCTTATCATGGAAACAAACAAACCAACAAACCTTTACTAAATGCCTAGCTGCAAATAGCGCTATACTAAGTAACATGTATAATTCCTTGACTCTATTAGGTTGGTGCAAAAGTCACAGCAGTTTTTGCCATTGAAAGTAAAAGCGTATTACCAAGGAGTGATAACAAATGTACAGACCTGTATAAATGTATTTAAACACAAAAGGAGCAGAATAAAAGGTATGTAGCATGAAATACATATATAGGCTGGGCGTGGTGGCTCATGCCTGTAATCCCAGCACTTTGGGAGGCCAAGGCGGGTAGATCACCTGAGGTTAGGAGTTTGAGACCAGCCTGACCAACATGGCAAAACCCCATCTCTACTATAAATATGAAAATTACCCAGGCATGGTGGCAGGTGCCTGTAATCTCAACTACTTGGAAAACTGAGGCAGGTGAATCTCTTGAACCCAGGAGGTAAAGGTTGCAGTGAGCCGAGATCGTACCACTGCACTCTAGCCTGGGCAACTCCGTCTCAAAAAAAAAAAAACAAACAAACATATATAGACCCAGACAAGGACAGCAAGACATATGCACCCAACACTGTTCCAAAATAAGTTTGTGAGAGACAAAGGGAGGTTGATCGAGTTTTGTATTCACATTCTGTGAAGGTCAGATCAATCTATCACACATTTTAAACCTCTTCTTAAGCATAAAATATCTCACATGAATACCATATGATGCAAAATACCTAGGAAATGGAAGGAATGTGGAACACTTCTCAGTCTTATAAAACAATAATGATTCCAAAGTTATTTTAAATAGTTCAGAAATCTCTCTACTCCTGTTAAGCAGTAAAAGCAAGTAGGGTATGTGTCCTGTAGTAGTTCAGCCAGATATTTTGATATGACTATCTTTTATGTTACCAAGCACAAGAGCTTGTTAGTTAAATTGGGCTGCTGAAAATACACACATTCTTTGAAGAAAGCACTCTAGCTACTGAATCTTCTTTGAGTAATAATAATGCCTTGGCAAAACTTCATCACTTTTAAAAAAATTATGCTAGAGACTCCAGTATTTCTTAAGAAAATTAAATGGTCTCTTGACCCCATCTGATGGACAGGCAGTTAAGTGAAGTTCCAACTAAAAACAATAAATGATACAGACTATAAACACAGTAAAACAACTATGATAACTTGAAACTAATGGAAAACATACCTTGCAATAAACCAACAGTATTTGTGACTGTTTGTGGTATATTACTGATCCTGGAATAAGAGCCTGTGCCGTTAATTCTGGATCTGAAGGATGGAAAAAAGAAAAGATATGCGAGAGAAAAGTAATTATGCAACTTCACAGTTCTTAAAAATAAAAAAAAAGATCTTAGGAGGCAGTATTAATACCAGAGAGAATACAATTGCTGATGCTGACTTTGTAAACCAAAACTTACAAGGAAGCCACAGGGCTCTCTGTACATCAGAAACCCAAAGGAAAGCGTCACATGCACATACAAAGCTATAATTCCTTTAACCCAGTCTCCCAGTGATCACCTAAAATGCTGAATCTATAAGTTTGTGTTAGCACTTTGGTGAAATAACTAGCCAACAGGGAGAAATACATGGAATGTTTAGGATTTAAGCTGGCCCTTTCATCCCTGCCCAAACAGGTCCTAATTCCTAGGTTCCTGGGGAACTACAACTACTCTAAATTAAACCAGCTTCCTCTGTGGCTCAGATTCCTTCTTTCCACCATATTGGGAGGGCCCAGTTGATGGGCCTCAGAATGCACCTATAGCATGAAGTATGAATACACTCTGGCCTACATTTTCACTGAGTTGCCCAAATATTTTCATTATAATATTCACCAGAATGAAACTAATCAAGTCATTTTGCATTCTCTGAAAACCTTAATGTAGGAAATTACAGAGCTTAAAAAGAGAAACACTGCTCTGCCTACTCCCAGGTTCTTATAATGATTTCTTTTTTTTTTTTTTGGAAATGGAGTTTCACTCTTGTTGCCCAGGCTGGAGTGGAATGGTGCAATCTCGGCTCACTGCAACCTCTGCCTCCTGGGTTCAAGCGATTCTCCTGCCTCAGCCTCCCAAGTAGCTGGGATTACAGGCACACACCACCAAGCCCAGCTAATTTTTTGTATTTAGTAGAGACAGGGTTTCACCATGTTGGTCAGGCTGGTCTTGAACTCCTGACTTCAGGTGATCCACCCACCTCAGTCTCCCAAGGTGCTGGAATTACAGGTGTGAGCCATCATGCTCAGCCAGTTCTTGTAATGAGTAAATGACATGAGAATGAGTGTTGCAAATAAGACAGTAAGTGAATATAAAGTATTATCATTACTGAAACAAACCAAAATAATTCTTATTTTTAGTAATTGTGATGTATGATAAAACAGATGTATTTCTAGACAGACTACAGTGAAAACAGCTGCCATGTTAGCTATTCAAAAGTTAGTACCAGCAAGGATTGAACTGTTAACTTCTACCAAATCCAGAAGTTTAATGGTATTCGCCATCCAGAGTGTCTGCAATGGAATCTGCAAGTAAAATTAAAGAAGGTATAAGGAATACACTCAACTCCCAAACCCTTTTCAACTACTATTTTGTGTTAATCTGGACTTTCCCTGAAATTAGAAGAATTGGGAACTCAGTCACTAAGTTTGATGGAATAGGCCATAAACACGGCTCTACATCAGTCTTTCCAGGATTTATAAGATCTTAAACGTTATTTTAAAATCAATGTTTATATCTAATATATGAATATTCCCAATTAAAAATTTATGCCTTATAAAAAATACAAGCCTTACATCAATTGTTAAAAACATTTTAAAAGTCATAGTATTCCGTATTTATTTCCATCCCTAGAGGTAACTACTGTTAAGTTTGATGTGCATTTCCCTGTATTTTTTTCTACAAATATTATTATAAAAATCTAGCACACACTGATAGAGACAGGAGACAGCCAAATGTTGGCCAGGTCATTACGCACAGGGGGCTGGCCTAAACATGCCCATGGTGAAAAATTCTGTCCCTTAACACATGTGCAGTAAAGGAAATAAATCAATGTCGAGTGGCTCAGACTAATGGCCCGCATATGTACTGGAAGAATGGGGATGGAGCCACCAGGAATTTGTGCCTTATGCAAGGGGAGGAGCCTGGCCTCTTCAGATGCTGTGTAGTGGCCTGGTAGTCAATCTGTGGGGTGGGAGCCTGTTGGCAGGATCCCCTTTTTTGCTGAGAGCTTTCTTTTAATAAATTCCACTCTTCTTATGTTTCAATGTGTCCATGTGCCTAATTTTTCCTGGTTGTGAGAAAAGAACCCAGATTTCAGCTGAGCTAAGGAGCACAGAGTCCTGCATCAATACTGTTTTACAAGGACTTTTGTTATTTGGCCATAAGCCACTGATGTTTCATCAGTACACACTTACCTATTTCACTCTATCTGCTGCACGGTAGCCCATTTTATGAATATATAATTTGTGCAACAAATACCTTTATGATAGATATTTCAGTTATTTTCGATTTCTTGGTATTTAACATTATAAACTAGGGTAACAGGCTTGTAGATATATCTTTGAGTACTTCTGCATATCTGGATAATAATTTTGGGGTTTTCTGTTTTTAAAGTGGAATGCCTAAGTTAAATAGCATCAACATTTTATTGCTAAACTGCCTGGATAAGTGAGACAAAAATATTATCTCTTGCTGTTTATTATTAGTGAAGCTGAGGAGCCGTCCATGTATTTATGTGCACTTTTATTTCTCTGTAACCTATTTATGCCCTTTGTGTGTGTGCGTGTGTGTGTGTTGAAATGGAGTCTCGCACTGTTGCCCAGGCTGTAGTGCAGTGGCGCAATCTCGGCTCACTGCAATCTCCGCCTCCTGGGTTCAAGCAATTCTCCTGCCTCAGCCTCCCAAGTAGCTGGGACTACAGGTGTGCACTACCATGCCCAGCTAATTTTTTTGTATTTTTAGTAGAGACGGGGTTTCACCATGTTAGCCAGGGTGATCTTGATCTTCTAACCTCATGATCTACCCACCTTGGCCTCCCAAAGTGCTGGGATTACAGGCATGAGCCACTGCGCCTGGCCGCCCTTTATGTCTGTTTTTAAAAACTAGGATGGCCAATCTCATTAATTTGCAAAAATATTTTATATATTTAGGAAATTAGCCTTTTAACTCTTATATGTGTTATGAAGATTTTCCTCAGTTTGTTGACTTTTAATTTTGGGGACAGTCATTTTTTCCATGCATAAGTTTTTTATTTTTACATTTGTCAGTCTTCTATCTCATGACTTCAGTGGTTCACATCATACTTAAAAAGACCTACCCCACACTTTAAATATTGTCAAATTGTTCAATTGTGCTATTTTCCAGTCCTTGTGATTTTATTTTTTATTTTTTTTGAGACAGAGTCTTGCTCTGTTGCCAGCCTGGACTGCAGTGGCGCGACCTAGGCTCACTGCAACCTCTGCCTCCCAGGTACAAGTGATTCCCCTGCCTCAGCCTCCCTGTAGCTGGGATTACAGGCTGTGCCACCATGCCCAGCTAATTTTTGTATTTTTAGTAGAGACAGGGTTTCACTATGCTGGCCAGGATGGTCTTGATCTCCTGACCTTGTGATCCGCCAGCCTTGGCCTCCCAAAGTGGTGGGATTACAGGCGTGAACCACAGTCTCACTCTTTCGCCAGGCTGTAGTGCAGCGGTGCGATCTTGACTCACTGCAACCTCCGCCTCCCGTGTTCAAGCGATTCTCCTGCCTCAGTCTCCCAAGTAGCTGGGCTACAGGCATGCGCCACCACGTGTATTTTTAGTAAAGATGGGGTTTCACCATGTTGGCCAGAATGGTCTTGATCTCTTGATCTCTTGACCTCGTGATCCGACTGCCTCAGCCTCCCAAAGTGCTGGGATTACAAGCGTGAGCCACTGTGCCCAGCCTGACTTTATTATGGTAAAAAACACGTAAGTCTACTCTATTAACAAACTGTAAGTATACAGTACAGTATTGTTAACTACATATGCATTGTTATAATATAGCAGTTTCTATGATTTTAAAAGATAAGATTTGAAGGCTTCCCCCTCCAATGGTTGGCCAGTTATCCCAATGCTATTTACTAGATGATAATCCATCTTACCCCTCCCTCCAGTGTAAAATAGCACCTTTATCATGTAACACACTTCCAACATACCTGAGATCCTAGAGCCTAATTTAAATATGTTAATAAATTTTAAATATGTTAATAAAAATTCACACACACCAGGAAATAAGTTCTCTCAATTTTCTGAATTGAATGCATCTTCAGAGTGTAGTTCAATCCTCTATTTCATAGATGAAGAGAGTGAGGCTCAGAGAAATGCAACCATTTCCCAAGGTTGGACCCAACTAGTTAGTGGCAAAGCCGGGACTGGCTTCTGTTTTCTGATTCTCAGCACTGTGCTCTTTTTATGGCATCCCTTAAAGAGGACATTTAACTTTCAGAAGAGTTAGGCTGTTGTAATAATTTGAACATTAAATCAAAAAAGTAAATGAAGTTCATAACCATATCTATGTTATATCCTCTTCTAGAACTTGCTGGCTCACTTTCTTTTTTTTTGCCTGCTTCAATAAAAGTTCTGAAATGATTTTCATGTGTGCAATTTTTTTCTTTTAAATAACTCAAAATATTTTTGAAACATGCTTACTGACTAAAAAAGATTTTTATTTACTGAGAGTAATAAACATGCCAGGTACATACTCAGAATACAGTCTCAATCTTGAGGAGGTAAAGCTCCCCTTATCATCAGAGCATTGTACAAAGGGATGGTAAGAATATAATCATTTTGGTGTCTGCCATCATTACTGCCAAAATCTTATGTCTGCATGGATCTACATTCACCTAGTTCATTTCCTATAACTTGACAGTTGTGTATGTGGTCATTAATCCCACTTTAGAGGTTAAAAAAAAAAGCAGAAGCTCAAAAATAAGGGCCTTCCTCTAGGGTAGTAAAGGGCAGCTCTAGGAACCAAACCCCACCTTCTGGCTCAGTCTTTTTATAGCACAAAGCTTTTCCCTGTGGATAGAAAAGATAAATGGCAGAGGGTAAGAACCATCATGTAGTAAGTTACAGGTGCCAACAGATTTCAAGCTGCTGGCCTAAATTGCATCTCAGGAAGTTGTCTACTTGATATCTCCATATGAATGTCTTCTAACTTATGTCAAACTTAACGTGGAGAAAACTATTGATTTTCTTCTCAAATTTAATCCTCCTCAGACATCCTCATCTCAATTAAATGGTTCCGCTATTCACCCAGTTTCTCAAGCCAAAAATCTATGAATGATCCTAATTTATCTTTCCCTAATTTCCCAGATTCCATCAGCAAATCCCAGTGACTCTACTTCCAAGCATAATCTGGATGTCCACTTCTTTCTATCCACCATTATCATTGTTTCAAACTGCCACTGTCTGTCATCTGGCTATCTGGCTATAGTTGCAGCTTTTTCCTTTTTTTGGACAGGGCCTTGCTGTGTCCCAATTCGGTTATCATTCTGCTGCAGAGTTGTTATAAGAGTTATTTACTCTGGATATTAGGCCCTTATCAGTTATATGATTTGCAAGTATTTCCTCCTATTCTGTAAGCTTTCTTTTTTTTTTTTTTGAGACAGGGTCTCACTTTGTCACCTAGGCTGAAGTGCGGTGCTGCAATCACAGCTCATTGCTGCCTCAACCTCCCTGGCTCAAGTGCATCCTTTTATTCCAGCTTCCCAAGTAGCTAGGACCACAGGTGTGCACCACGATGCCCAGCTATTTTTGTTTTGTTTTGTTTTTTTGTAGAGATGGGGACTCCCTACATTGCCCAGTCTGGTCTCAAACTCCTGGGCTCAAGCAATCCTCCTGTCTCAAGCCTCCCGAAGTGCTGGGATTATAGGCATGAGCCACCATGTCTGGCCTACCTGTCTTTTTTCCTTTGTTGATGGTGTCCTTTGAAGCACAACTCTTTTTAATTTTGAAGAAGTCCAATTTCTCCATTTTTAGTCTGATTGCTTATGCTTCATGGCATCATATCTAAGAAAGTACTGCCTAATTCAATGTCATGAGTATTTATACCTATATTTTCTTCTAAGAGTTTTCTAGTTTTAGCTATTCTTCAGCTTCTTTAACTGAAGAATATGATGTGGCATAAGGTCCAAATTCATTCTTTTGATTGTGGACATCCAGTTGTCCCAGCACCGTTTACTGAAAATACTATTCTTTCTCCATTGGATTGTCTTGGCACTCTTGTCAGGAAAAAAAAAAAAAAATCAATTGACCATAAATGTATGGGTTTATTTCTAGGCTTTTTTAAAAATCTGAGACAGAGTCTCACTCTGTTACCCAGGCTAGAGTGCAGTAGTGTCATCTCAACTCACTGCAACCTCCATCTCCCAAGTTCAAGTGATTCTCGTGCCTCAGTCTCCTAAGTAGCTGGGACTACAGGCATGCACCACCACATCTGGCTAATTTTTGTAAATATTTTTAGTAGAGATGAGGTTTCACCATGTTGGCCAGGCTGGTCTCAAACTCCTGACCTCGAGTGATCCACCTGCCTCAGCCTCCCAAAGTGCTAGGATTACAGACATGAGCCATCATGCCTGGCCTATTTCTAGACTCTTAATTCTATTCTATTAAGCTATAGCCAGTACCACACTATATTGGTTACTGTAGTTTTGCAGCAAGTTCTGAAATTGAGAACTATGAGTCCTCCAATTTTGTTAGTTTTGGCTATTCTGGGCTCCTTGCAATTCCATATGCACTTTAGGAGCAGCTTGTCAATTTGTACAAAGAAGCCAATTGGGATTTTTTTTTTTTTGTACATCAATTTGGGGAATAGAGACACCTTAACAATACTAAGTTTATCCAATCAATGAATACAGAGGACTTTCTATTAACTTGGGTCTTCTTTACAGTTTAGTAGCTTTAATAGCTTTTTTGGAAATTCTTCATGATTTTTTATATGCAAGATTATATCATCTACAAATAGAGACAGTTTTACTTCTTCCTTTCTAATCTTTCGTTTGGTTGCCTTTGTTTCTTTTTTCTTGTCTAATTGCCCCAACAGAACAAAGTTAAATAGAAGACATTTAACTTTGAGAAAGCAGACGTCTTTATCTTCTTTGTGATTTTAGGGGAAAGGCTTTGTCTTTCTCTTTTTTTTTTTTTTTTAGAGACAAAGTCTGGCAATTTCCTTTTTTTCCTTTCTTACCTTCCTTCCTTCTTTTCTTCTTCTTCTTCTTCTTCTTCTTCTTTTTTAGAGACAAAGTCTGGCTGTAATGCCCAGGCTGGTCTCGAACTCCTGGCTTCAAGTGATCCTCCCACCTCAGCCTCCAAAATAGCTGGGACTACAGTGTCCACCACTGCCCTTGGTTTCTTTCATTAAGTATGATGTTAGATGTAGGTTCTTCATAGATGTCCTTTAGCAAGTTGAGGAAATGCTCTTCTATTTCTAGTTACTGAGGTTTTTAAAAAAATGTGTTGGATTTTATCAAATGCTTTTTCTGCATCTATTGATACAGTGATGTAGCTTTTGTCCTTTATTCTACTAATATGGTATGTTACATTGACTGATTTTCATATGTTGAACCAACCTTGCATCCCTCGGATAAATTCCACTAGGGGTGGGGCATGGTGGCTCACATCTGTAATCCCAGCACTTTGGGAGGCCGAGGTTGGTGGATCACTTGCGGTCAGGAGTTTCAGACTAGCCTGGCCAACATGGTGAAACCCCATCTCTACTAAATATACAAAAAAATTAGCCGAACATAGTGGTGCATGCCTGTAGTCCCAGCTACTTAGAAGGCTGAGGTAGGAGAACTACTTGAACCCAGAAGGTGGAGGTTGCAGTGAGCTGAAATTACTCCCTAGGTGAAAGAGTGAGACAGTCCCATTTAGTCATGGTGTATAAATCCTTTTTTATATGTTGCTGGATTTAGTTTGCCAATTCTGTTGAGCACTTGTGCATCTATATTCAGGGATATCAATCTGTAGTTTTCTTTTCTTGTGATTCTTTATCTGGGTTATGCCACCTTGGGTTTTGTACTAGCTGTTCCTCTGCCTGGAATGCTCTTCTCTGATCTAGGCATGGCTGGCTCCTTATTGTCTTTCAGATCTCAGCTTAAGTGTCAGAGAGTCAGAGACAGGCTTTTCCCATCATCAATCTAAAATAACCTCCAGTTATTCTATATGATCCTATTTTTATTTTCATCAAGGAATTTTTCACACTTTTTTTTTTTTTTTTTAAAGACAGAGTCTTGCTCTGTTGCCCTGGCTGGAGTGCAGTGGTGTGATCTCGGCTCACTGCAACCTCTGCCTACTGGGTTCAAGTGATTCTCCTGCCTCAGCCTTCCTAGTAGCTGGGATTACAGGTGCACGCCACCATGGCCCAGCTAATCTTTTTCTTGTATTTTTAGTAGAGACAGGGTTTCACCATGTTGGCCAGACTGGTCTCAAACTCCTGACCTCAGGTGATACACCCACCTTGGACTCCCAAAGTGTTGGGATTATAGGTGTGAGCCACCATGCCCGGTCTGGTTTTTTGTCTGTCCTCCCACACCACCTGTATCTTATAGTACCTAGTACATTGCTTGACATATAATAGGGCTTCAATAAATATTTTGTTTAATGAATGAATGAATAATAGCAGCTATCATTTAATGAGTATCTATTCTGTGCCAGATACTATACAAGATGCTGTAAATTCATTACTACCAGCTCTGATATTCCAATGAACAAACTAAAGCTTGGAGGTTAAATAACTTTCCTGAATCTACAAAGTTAGGAAGTAGCAGAGTCAAGATGGAACCCGGCTCTGTCTGGCTCTAAAGTCCTTGTTTCCTGATGCTATTCTGCAGCAGCAGGAAAATCACAGGATTTGAAGACAGATCTTGTTCAAAACCTGACTTTGACTTTCATTAACTAGCAACATGACACTGAGTAACACTTAATAACAATTCATTATCTACTTTAAGCCTCGATTTCTTCAACTTTAAAAAGGGATAATAATAACTGTAACATGAGTCTGTGATCCTCCTTATTGAAGAATGTAGCATGCTATAGATATCCAATGAGTAGTTCCCCATTTTACCCAACATTAATAACAGAGATAATCCATTAAAAACCACACACCTGGCCAGGCGCGGTGGCTCACACCTGTAATCCTAGCACTTTGGGAGGCCAAGGTGGGTGGATCACCTGAGGTCAGGAGTTCAAGACCAGCCTGGCCATCATGGTGAAACCCCATTTTATTAAAAAAAAAAAAACCACACACACACACTTGGCCAGGCACAGTGGCTCATGCCTCTAATCCCAGAACTTTGGGAGGCTGAGGAGAGTGGATCACTTGAGGTCAGGAGTCCAAGACCAGCCTGGACAACATGGCAAAACCTCGTCTCTAAAAAAAAATACAAAAATTACCCAGGTGTGGCAGTGTGTGCCTGTGGCTGTGCCTGTGTGCCTCAGGGGCTGTCGCAGGAGGCTCATCTGAGCCTGGGAGGCAGAGGTTGCAATGGGCCAAGATTGGCTGGGAGACAGAGCTAGATCCTGTCTCAAAAAATAAAACAAAACACACAAACACACACACACAGTAAGCCCAGTGTTCAAATAACACACAAGTAGCTATTGAAATGAAAGAAAAACACCCCACAAATTTATCAATGAACTGGGAATTTAACTCAGACATTTTAACAAACTGCTATATTACTACACTTGATGTGCTATATGTAGAAATCAATGATTTAACAATTTGATTGTAAAAAAATGGCCAAAGGCAGAAAGACATACTGGAAGAAGCAGTGGATTAGGAGTTAGAAGATTTAAATTCATTTTTTAGTGACTGGACATCCCTGTTAGTAATCTCATTTTCTTTCCCCTCACCTATGAAGTAGGATAGTAAAACTTGGTTATGTGAAACTGCAATGTACATATATTTAAAAGTGCTTTGTGAATTCTAAAGCCTCTATAAACACTTTAAACAGTTTAAAGAATACTTTAAGAATAAATTTCAGGTTTCCTAGGTTTTGTTCATAAGATCAACCTTTTACTTGGGATCCTTTTATTTGGGATTATTCCTAAACAAAAATATTTAGAAAGCAAATTACACACATAGAAAGCCAATTAGGTAGAACCTCAACTTGACTTCTCAACTTACTATATTTCCAATGGCGCGGTAAAGTCTGAATATTTGTTCTGAAGTTTGTTCTTCCCATTTTATACAACCGGTACCAGCAGAAATCTTAGGGGCTACAAGAAAAAGCCAAGAGCAAAAATAAGTATCAGGGTCAGTGTCCATGAACTGACAACTATTGATACTGAATAAAAGATACCAGAGAATTCATTCTAATCTCTCAACTTTTCTATATTTTCAAAAGTTTCCACATAGCAAGTAAAAATAACAAATAATCATATAAAAACTAATAGAAAACATGAATGAACTTCTTTATATCCTGGGAATAGAAAATGCCCTTCTAACTATGAAATGAGACTATATAAAAATAACTTTTTTTTTTTTTGAGGCAGAGTCTTGCTCTGTCGCCCAGGCTGGAGTGTAGTGGCGCAATCTCAGCTCACTGCAACCTCCACCTCCCAGGCTCAAGAGATTCTCGTGCCTCAGCCTCCCAAGTAGCTGGGACTACAGGCGTGCACTACCACGCCTGGCTAATTTTAAGACAGTGTTTCGCCATGTTTGCCAGGCTGGTCTCAAACGCCTAACCTTAAGTGATCCACTTGCCTCATCCTCCTAAAGTGCTAGGATTAGATGTGTGAGCTATTTTGCCCAGTCAAAATAAACTTTTTTTTAAAATAAGAGAAAAAGAAATGCCATAAGTTAAATAAAAAAACAAACAACAAACTGAATTTGCAAATTATCTCAGGACTAATTTCTCTATTACAAAATACAAGTATTCAAAAAACTGAGAAGATAAAGACAAAGATGTTGATAGAAAAATGGGCAAAAGATACAACACTACCCAGAAAAAAAGAAATGCAAATAGTTCTTAAATATATGAAAAGATCCTCAACATTACTGACAGGAATAATGTGCATTAAAACTACTCCAAGTAGTTTTACTATACTATTACAAATAACTATGCACGTGTTATCTTCCTAATCTTACTAGTAGTATTATTTGAAATAGCAAAAGATTGGAAACAACCCAAATGCCCATCAATAAGACATCTATTGGGTAAATCATGATATATTCACACAACTGAGGACTATGCCACCATAAAAAAACAAAAAGAAGGCCAGGCCTGTAATCTCAGGCCTTTGGGAGGCCGAGGCAGGAGGATGGGCTGAGTCTAGGAGTTCAAGACCAACCTCAGCAACACGGTCAGAACTTGCCTCTACAAAAAATTAAAAAATTAGCCAGGCATGGTGGAACGCACCTATAGTCCCAGCTACTTGGGAGGCTGAGGTGGGAGGATTGCTTGAGCCTGGGAGGTTGAAGCTGCAGTGAGCCATGATCACATTATTGCACTCCAGCCTGGGCAACAGAGACCCTATCTTAAAAAAAAAGAAAGAAAAAAACAAATCTCTTCTTACTAATAGGAAGTAGTCTCCAAGATACACTATTAAGTGAAAAAACAAAGGCACAGAAGAATATGTATTTCATGCCAACTTTTGTGAAGAAAAATGAAAAATAACACTATGTATATGTTTGCTTATTTTGGCAAAAGGAAACACTGGAAGGCTAAGTCAGAAACTAATAAAAATAGTTACCTATAGAGGGAGGGATACGGGTTAGATGAGATAGAGATGGAAGTAGGACTTCTATGAGTATACCTTTTTCAGTTGTTTTAACTTTTGAACCATGTAAGTATTTTACGTACTCAAAAAATAAAATTTAATCATAAAGGAAAATAAAGCGACCCCTAAAATAAAAAAACAACTGAAACTTAACTATGTATGAAACCAGGTAACAAAACCACATGGAAAAAATAATCATTACCAGGAAGTTTTAAAGACAGTAATCTGACTGTATACCCTTAGGATATATTCTAAGGACCAAAAAGAAAAAGTGTAAAGAAATCTTAAATCTTACTCAGTATTTTTACTGTTAGTAGTATATTGGTATTGTAATACTGAAACGATGTTATGCATAGCAAATAAACAGGTTAATATTTTTTTTAAAAAGTCAGTGTGACAAAATATAAGGAAAACCCTAATGATAAATTTGAATCATAAACAACATGAGCTTGAATATTTTTTAAAAATGTAATTTCTAGTTTCATCCACTGATACCTTATCTTATAACAAATTGTTGTACCAGAGGGTCTCTAACTATCAACCCCACTAAAATGAACAAGGGCTCCCTGGAGAACTGGCTGATTTCAATGTGGGCCAGAGAATACATAAGGGGAGCCTGGGACATACTGTGGTGGAAGCAAGGAAGGACTCCAAATTAGGGCAAAGTGAAAAGTGTTAATAGAATGTAGGGGCCAAATTTAAGGGGCTCCCACTGGCCAAATATGGGAAATTTGAGCAACACAAAGAATTATGACTGTAAAACACCATCAATTAAAATCTACGTCAGATGATACTAAAAAGAACGCATCTGACACCAGAATTGAAGGCACTTAATGGCACCAACTTCTTACTACAATTAAAGAGAAAGAATTAAGCCTCAGCCCCATTTTAAGATTAACTAAAATTTATCTCCAATTAATGAGGAAAAACTCTTCTTTCCATAACAATAGCAGTTATTAAATAAATGTAAAAGGAATTAGAAAACTGCCATTTTGTAATCCATAGTGAAATAATTCGTTTGGGCAAGGAATATCAATCTGTACTAAAACTATTATGTGAAAGACTGTTGGAAAACAGGATACTTGCACAGTGCCAGAGTATTACCCCACAGAGTACCTGCTAACTGCAAAAGGGAAAACACACCTTAACACTGGAAAGATCTGGTGGTCACCATCTCAACCAAGTGATCACACTTAGCTTCATTTGCTTTAGTATAACCTGATATCTTGGCTTACTCAAGTGGTACCTTAACACTGTAGGGGACAAAAGTGAGACTTCTCTAAGTATATTAACTTTTGAATCAGCTGTATGTTTTACATATTCAAAAAATAAAATTTAATCATAAAGGAAAATAAAAAGCAATCCCTAAAATTAAAACAAACTGAAACAAATGTTTGTACTAACTCTACTAAAAAAAAAAAAAAAAAAAAAAAGTCACTGAAACATTAACTCTTTCCAAAAACTTTAAGCCTGAGTCCAGTTAAACCTTTAGAACTAATTATAGGAAATATAAGAGACAGGGAACAAGTTGGCCTGGTCTCTTCAAAAAGTCCATGACATAGAGCGAGGAAAAAAAGAGGAATTTTTTTAAAGACTAAAGAGACATAACAACTAATTACAACTAAATCCTAGTTGGAAAAATAAAACTATAAATTTGTAGACAATTAGGAACACTTAAATATGGACTGAACATTGGATGCTATTAGGAAATTCTTCATTTTTCTTAGGAAAGGCACAATAAACTGCCTAGAGATGAAAGATCATGATTCACACTTCCAAGTGAGTAAGCAAAATTTTAAATACGCATACTAAATACATAGAGAGAAAGAAAATATGGACAAACATTAATAATTGTTGACTCTGGGCTAAACTGGTATTTATTATACCAGTCTTTCTCTTTATTTCTATTTAATATTTTCAAACTAAAAAAGTTGGGGAAAAATGCTCAATCCTTCATAAGGCTAAATGCTAAGAGGAAGAGAGAATGCTTTCCACCATTCTTCAGAAAAGCACACAAAAGTGGGCACTCAAACTTTACTCACAATTATGGGAAAAGCACAGCTAAGGCTAAGAAGTCAGAAAGTTCAGATGCTATAGTGACATGCAGAACCTTTAGAAAGATGTGCAAGTCTCTGTAGCCTTCACTCACCGTAAGTTGCCCCCTCTGTTGGCTGCTGCCTTCCATCGTTCAGACTTTCAGGCAAATTTTTCAAAACTGAAATGAGCTACAAAGAAAAAATGTGATACATTAAAAATGAACAGAAGAACAAAAGCAGAAACACATTACAATTCAGTACTATGCAATAACCTATAACTTTCTTTTCTTTTTCTCAAATTAAAAAAAAAAATCTTTCTTTACTATTGGCTCATCAAGGCTGAACCTATAACTTTAAAAGAACTACGTGGCAGGGTAAGGTAATACACATTGGCTTAAATTGTGAGGATAGGTGTCTACTTGGGGAAACCTCGGTAGAGATTCTGCTCTCTGTAGAGTACAGGTCATTGATCCACTTCTAGAGAATGCTGTGGAAGCTCTGGAATCAGCATAGTGTGTGACTATACACACTCTCATCCCATGGGTAAGAAGGCAGTGAAACGTCACAGGAGAATGTACCATGGAGTCACCCAGTTCTGGGTTCAAATCCTAGTTCCACCACCTACCAGCTGTCTCATTGTGGAAAAGTTATTTACCTTGTCTCTGGCCTTCAATGTCATCATCTATGAAACAATCAACAGCAACAACTACCTCAAAGTTGGGAGGGTAAAAAAAAAAAGTCCATAGAGTATTTAGAACACTCTTCACAAGCCAATGCTCAATAAACAGCAGCCACTATTATAAGATCACTTGTGAGCTAAGTGCCTAGAATAGGAAATATCATCTATACAGGTAGGAAAAAAATCTTCTTCTGTATAAAATTAACTCATTCATATGGAAAATATAAACTTAATCATTTAACATTTACCCAGACTCTACTCATGCAGTTTCAATGAGCTATATATACAAATACACAGAGAGAAGAAAGATCATCTATAGGTAGAATGGTCAGCAGAATTCCAGTGCAAATGACTGGAAGCTAGGCACAGAAATGGAAGGAAAGCTAAGAGCCGCTTAGGAAATTGCTGTTAGTTCATTCTGATGGGAATGCAAGGTATACATATGAAAGTGAGGAGAGTGAAATTGGGAAGGACAGTCTAAGGCCTCACTATGACATGTAGTAGGCAATATAAGATCACCTGTTTCATTTGAAAGCCTTTATTCAGTACCTACTCTTTGTAAATTCTCAATGATGTACATGAAATCACAAATGCCAGGCTAATTTTTAGGAAGCCAAAGATAGAAACTACTCTTTTTTGTTTTTAAGAAAATTAGAAGTCACAAAATTGTTCTTTTCATAACCACTTAGGAAACCCACTAAATGAGTAAAAAGCAGTAGGGTATCGGAGAATTATACCATGTTGGCACCCAGTCTTGACAACACTGCTTCCAATTCCTTTGCAGTGCTCTTGGGTGGCACAGGAACGGTTTCTTGTTTGAGAATTGGGCCTACGTCGAACCTAGCAAAAAATCAAAAGCAAGTAATAACAACGATTACTATTTCCTGAATCGTTTGTCTACACACAGAAAGATACAAGCTGGGTACAGGGTCTGCATGCCTGTATCCCAGTTGCTCAGGAGGCTGAGGCAGCAGGATTGCTTGATCCCTGGAGTTTGAAACCGGCCTGGGCAATACAGCCAGCCCCTATCTCTTAAAAAATAAAAAAATAAAGATAGTTTATCACTGGCTATTAATTTGGCCATCAGCCACTAGCAAGGGAGATATGTCAATTTGAAAGACAGGAGAACAAAATATGGCCTGTAGATTCTAAAATTGTTTTTCCTGAAGGAAAAAAAGATACAGTTGCATATCAGGAATTTAATTACAATTACAGAAAAATTATAACATTAGTAATAGCATGAAAAATTTCTATTTGTATATGAAAAGCATAAGGCAAATTATTTATTTTCCATGGAAGTACAGTTAGGAAGTTCATAATTATTTCTTTCTATAGTCCCTTCCTCAAAGGATAAGAGTTTTGCCTAGATTATCACCATGGTAAGTGGTAGGGCCAGGAGCGGTGGCTCACGTCTGTAATCATAGCACTTTGAGAGGCCAAGATGGGCGGGTCACTTGAGGTCAGGAGTTTGAGACCAGCCTGGCCAACAGGATGAAACCCCATTAATTAATTTTTAAAATTAATTAATTAATTAATTAAATTTTTTAAAGACAGGGTTGGTCAGGCTGGTCTTGAACTCCCGACCTCAGGTGATCTGCCCGCCTTGGCCTCCAAAGTGCCTGGATTACAGGCGTGAGCCACCACGCCCAGCCTATGAAACCCTATCTCTACCAAAAATACGAAAAATTAGCTGGGCGTAGTTGTACGTGCCTGTAGTCCCAGCTACTCAGGAGGCTGAGGCAGGAGAATCGCTTGAATCAGGAAGCAGAGGCTGTAGTGAGCCAAGATCATCTCACTGCATTCCAGCCTGAGCCACAGATTGAGACTCCATCTTAAAAAAAAAAAAAAAAAGAAATAAATGCAAGCATATTTGCATTCCCACAAGACTTATATTTTAAATCAAGTTCTGTAAACACTGGCCATAGGTTTTCATGAGAAATATGCTTTATTTAAAATTTTTTTTTTTTTTGAGACAGAGTCTCGCTCTGTTGCCCAGGCTGGGGCACAGTGGTACGATCTTGGCTCACTGCAACCTCCGCCTCCTGGGTTCAAGTGATTCTCCTGCCTGAGACTCTCAAGTAGCTGGGACTACAGGCACGTGCCACCATGCTCAGCTAATTTTTTGTATTTTTAGTAGAGACAGGGTTTCACCATGTTAACCAGGATGGTCTCAATCTTCTGACCTCATGAGCCGCCTTCCTTGGCCTCCCAAAGTGCTGGGATTACAGGCGTGAGCCACAGTGCCTGGCCTATTTAAATTTTTTAACTGTGTTTTTGTTAATTCTATTTCTAATCTATTAGCTTTAATAAAATATTTATTGTGAAAAATTGCAAACATTGACCAAAAGAGTGAACAGTCTAATGAATCATCATATATACATCATATTTTTTTTCTTTGAGACAGGTTCTTGCTTTGTTGCCCAGGCTGGAATGCGGTGGCACAATCTTACCTCACTGCAGCCTAACCTCCTAGGCTGAAGAGATCCTCTCACCTCAGCCTCTTGAGTAGCTCTGACTAGCTAGGATTACAGGTGCATACCACCACACCTGGCTAATTTTTTTTTATTTTTTTGTATGTTGCCCAGGCTGGTCTTAAACTCCTGGACTCAAGTGATACTCCCACCTCGACCTCCCAAAGTGTTAGGATTACAGGCGTGAGCTACCATGCCTGGCTCAGATTTTAGAATTACCAAAGTTTCGCCACTCTTGTCTCATCTACTCCCTCTCTTGTTTTCTGAAGTCAGTTAAAGCAAATCCCAGACACCATGTTGTTCCTTGAACTTGTGAATTATTCTTTTCTGAAGGGAAATTAGGTGGTAACAGGCAAGACACTGAAGAAACTCCTCAAGTTTAAATGATTGTTTCTAGACTGCAGGTATGATAGGAAAAAAATGAATGTTTTAGGACAATTATATTGCATATTGATATACAATATGTTCTTATTTCAGGTTCCAAAAAATTTTTGGCCATAGTTTAGAAACCATGGCCAGCAAAACCCAGATTCAAAACAATTAACATACAAAAATCCCATCTCTCATTTATACAGTGTATTTTATAGAAAGTATTAAAAATATAACTTATTTCAGTTAACAAATTACAATTTTCATATGGACTTTAAACAGACCCTGCATAAATACCCAAAGACATATGGTGTATTTTAGAAACCAGGAAAAAACAGAAAGGATATAAAAGCAAATCAGCACTCTGGAGTCACAAAAATTAGTGAGTGCCACTCACTCATCCATTGCCCCCCAAACAGGCTGACATCAACATTTAAAATCACAAAAATATCAAGAAAGGGAAATATGTTCTACCTTTTAGGTCTAATTTGCATAATTGTGACTCCAGCAACTGGGTCTCCATGAAGCACTGTATGGATTATAGGGGCTGGGCCACGCCATCTCGGGAGGCAACTGGGATGGACATTCAGTATGCCACTGAGTTAGAAAATGCAGAAATTAGTATGTCAGTGGGCGTTACCACTTCATTACCGCTACCTAAGCTATTATGCGACTTTTCATTATGAAACTTTCCCAGAAATTTTGAAAACCTGACAGTTAAATCTAAGTCTTGTATCACCTGAAAGGAAAAAGTTTAAAGGTAAATTCATCCTCTTGCCATAAGAAACCAATGAAATTTAATTAAAAACAGAGCCAGAACAACTATTCGCTGTTCTAAAGATGTCCTACAATAGCCCAGGATGTCTGGGAGTTTTTAAATAAAATTTTAAAATGCATTTATGACTATAAGAGAACCACTCAAACCCTATTATGCATCTCATGAACAATTCTAATTTTATAGTTTAGTAATATAACTACCCTCACTTCACTTGGTTTACATACAGACTGCCCAAAATAAGCTTTTACTTTACTAAGACCAGGTCGGCCACAGATACCCCCACCCAGGCGGCACTGGAGGCATTAAGAAGCAGACACCCAGCCAGGCGCAGTGGCTCATGCCTGTAATCCCAGCACTTTGGGGTGCTGAGGCAGGTGGATCAAGAGGTCAGGAGTTCAAGACCAGCCTGGCCAAGACGGTGAAACCTATCTCTACTAAAAATAAAAAAAAAAATTAAGAGGGCGCAGTGGCTGGCGCCTGTAATCCCAGCTACTGGGGAGTCTGAGGCAGGAGAATCGCCTGAACCCAGGAGGAGGAGGTTGCAGTGAGCCGAGACTGCACCATTGCACTCTAGCCTGGGCAACAAAGCAAGACTCCAACTCAAAAAAAAAAAAAAAAGAAGCAAACACCCAGATAGAACAGCAAAGTGGAACTCTCCAGGGGCCAAGAGTTTTCAGAGTTGAGAGCATCAGGGGCCTGACAGCATTCTGGGCTGAGGGCCTTGAACAGACTCTGACCCACGTAGTTATTCTCTCTGAACAGGTGATTATTATTAACAAGTAGGTGTTCTGTGCTTTCTCATAGCCAAGATAAACTAGGTAGGCAGCTGATACCTGCTTACCACTGATCAAGGACAAACTAGAAAGTATTCTCCATGAGGAAGCCATAGGGACAGGGTCATATATCCTGTGCTTAAAGAATTGTTTTAACGGGTGTATGATATACATATACTGTTTTGCTACTTTAGAATGCCCCAAGCAGTTTTCCACTTGCTGGGGGGTGGTGGCCAGGTTTTCCTTGCCATCGTTCTCAACAAACAATATAATTTATCACACATCCAGCATTTGTCAGCAATCATACACTCAGCATTTCTTCTTTCTTTCTTGCATTTCTCAGCAATCATACACTCAGCATTTCTCTCTCTCTCTCTCCTCTCCTTTCTTCCCTTCTTTTCTTTCTTCTTTTGAGACAGGGTCTCGCTCTGTTGCCCAGGCTGCTGGCTCACTGCACCCTCAACCTCCCAGGCCATGAGATCCTCCCACCTCAGCCTCCTAGGTTGCTGGGACTACCGGTGCATCCACCATGTCCAGATATTTTTTAATTTTTTTGTAGAGATAAGGTCTTACCATGTTGCCCAGGCTGATCTCCAACTCCTGGCTTCAAGTGACCAGACTCAGCCTCCCAAAGTACTAGGATCACAGACATGAGCCACCACACCCAGCCTAAAATAATCCCCACCAAATGATCCATTGACCTTTGCTGTTTATCCCAATATACCTATCATCCACTGATGTGCAATTTAAATACTTTACTAATCTGTCATTAGTTTAATGATGTCTCCATCAGCATGGCTGTGCCCTTGGGAGCATGTATATATGAGAACATCTTACATTCTAAGTCTCACTGTTCAGCCCAATCTAACAAACATTCACTGAATACACTCCATGTGCGGGCACTGTTCTAAGTGTTAGGCATATAAGCAGCAGTGAACCAGACAGAAACAAAAAAACCTTGCCTTCAGAGAGTTTATGTACAAAGAATGGGAGATAAGCAAGAAAAAATAAAATATGTAAAAGGTTTGCCAGATGATGCTGAGAGCTATGGAGAAAATAAAGCAGAGAGGAATATGAGGGGGACAGATTACAATTTTAATAGTGGTCAGAGAAAGCATTACCATTAAGAAAACACTTGAACAAGAACAGGAAGGAGGTAAGGAAATAACAATGAATATATATGGGAGAAAAGCATTCCGGGCAGAGGCAACATTAAGTACAAAGATCTTGAGGGAGGTAAATGCTGGGTAAGTTCAAGGCACAGCTGGGAGACCAATTAGGCCTGGCCTAACTTTTGTTCTGAGTAAGACAGAAAACTACCAGAGGATTTTGAGCAGAGTGACATGATCTGACTTATATTTTAAGAGGATCACTTTGAGGCAGGGTACAGTGGCTCATGCCTGTAATCCCAAAACTTTGGGAGGCCAAGGCAGGAAGACTACGTGCATCCAGGAGTTTGGGATCAGCCTGGGCCACATGGCAAGACCCCTGTCTCTCCAAAAAAACAAAGGTTAGCTGGGTGTGGTGGCACATTACTATAGTCCTAGCTACTTAGGAGGCTGAGGCAGGAAGATCCCTTGAGTCTGAGGCTGCAGTGAGCTATGATAGCAACACTGTACTCCAGCCTGGGTGTCAGCAAGACTATCTCTAAAAACAATAAAATAGAAATAAATAAATAAAGGATCATTTTGGCTGCTGAGTTGGTAGAAGACTAAGAGGGCCAAGGATAGAAGTAGAGACCAGTTAGGAAGCTTCTGTAGTAATGGAGGCAAGAGTGGCAGCAGTGGAAGTGATGAGACACAAATTCTTTTTTTTTTTTTTTTTAAGACAGTCTTGCTGTGTTGCCAGGCTGGATGCAGTGGTGTGATCTCTGCTCACTGCAACCTCCGCCTCCCAGGTTCAAGCAATACAGACAGAATTTACACAGATTTTGAAGGCAAAGCCAACAGGATTTCCTGATGGATTAGATATGGGGTGTAAGAAATCAAGCATGACTCCAGGATTTTGGTGCAAGCAGCTAGAAGGATGGAGTAGCCATTTATTGAGATAAGGATTTTAAGAGATGCTTTGGGTATCTTGAATGTAAAGTAGCTATCAGACATCCAAGCAGAGCTGCGGAGGCAGTAGGTATCAGGGGCCTAGAGTTTGGGGACAGAGCTGAGCTGGAGGGACCAATTTGGGCGTTGTCAGCATATATATGAAATTTAAATGAAGGTTGATAAAAGCTCATAGAGGGTGATAAGGAGTTAAATACATTTTGACAACTCATGCCACAAATAAAATGTTTCTTAGTACTTTAAAAGAAAGTATCAGCCAAATATGGCTGTGCCCAGGCGAGCTGAACAAAGGCTGCAGTAAGCCCCAGCGTGGCTGAAGACGCCCTGGGGAGGCACCCATCAGCTGCTGGGAGGAGAGCATAAGGCTCAAGATGGAAAATCATCAATCCAATACTATCAAGGAAAACCTAACAATTTTTGATATCATAACCAGAAAACTTAACCAGCTTCCACAAGCAGAGAGGAATCTACCTGAACAAGGATCAGCATATGTTGGATTGAATGCTGCTCTCTGTGGCCTCATAGCAAATACTCTTTTTTAATGTGTCTTGAACGTGACACAGACTCTCATAACTGCTGGCTTACTAACGGCAGTGATCCCTTTTCTTACAACAAACACAGCTTACAAAAATTTTGTAAATTTTCCTTCAAATACAGGTGATTTGAATTGTGAAACCTATACCATAACACAGAGTGGATTGGTTGGTCTTGCTTTCAGTGGTCTATACCCTGTTTTCTTCGCTATACCTGTGACTGGAAGCCTAGTAGCCAGGTATAAATCGACTCTATTACCATAGAGAGAACATCTTAAGTTACTGGATTGGAATTTCTAAGCCTGTCTTTAGAAAGGTGTTATTTCCTATCGTGTTCCAGACTGTGTTTGCAGCATACCTTGGATTTAAACAATATAAACTACTTATAAAGGCCCTTCAGTTACCTGAACCTTGCAGAGAAATTCACTGATTTTAAACCAACATGTACACAAAAATAAAATGGTAAAAAGAAAAATAAAAAATTACTGAAAGCATAGAGTTCAAATGATCACATTTTAGATACAAGGCCCATTTATAAAGACCAAGGTTGCTATACCGCATTTCCTTACAAATAAAACTTACTAGGGAAATTTAAGAATAAGAGCCTCACTCAAAAGTCGGCCAAACGAAGCCACTACTCCAACATCATATTCTCCAGATCCAACGTCCGGCCACTCGTACACTGGAAGCTGAGACTGCACAGCATATTGCTTCACCGGCAGTCCTTTCGGTGATGGGGAAGGCATTGTGACCACCTCCAGTTTGTCGATTAACTCTTCCTCTTTGTTTTCCCTAAGTTAGAGTGGAAGAAAAATGTGACAGTGTTAAGGCAATGACTCAAAGCTAAACTACTTCACATATCACTAAGTTATTTTTATGATTAAGCTCATGAAGCATTTAGGGCTAAATGATTAAAACTATTGTGAGAGACTGAGTTTTCATTTTTCTTTTTTGAGATGGGAGTCCCACTCTGTCGCCCAGGCTGGAGTGGAGCCATCTCAGCTCACTGCAACCTCTGCACCCCCTGCCACCGGGGTTCAAGTGATTCTCCTGCCTCAGTCTCCTGAGTAGTTGGGATTACAGGTGAGCACCACCACACCCGGCTAATTTTGTGTTTTTTAGTAGAGACAGGATTTCATCATGTTGGCCAGACTGGTCTTGAATTCCTGACCTCAAGTGATCTGCCCGCCTGGGCCTCCCAAAGTGCTGGGATTACAGTCGTGAACCACCCTGTCTGGCCTGAGTTTTCATTTTTTTCCTTAATTATTTTAAATGTAAAGAGCAGTATGTGGTTAGTGGCTACTGTTTGGACAGTTTCATTCTAGGTATTTCCTGTGCATATGGAAACATATAGTACAGATACTTTGTGCAAATGGGATATTACATACTGCTTTGCGTTTTTTTCCTCTTAACAATGTCATATATACTATTATGTGAGTCTTTTTGAAAAATGGGTTACATATACATAAGCTTGTATTGCACTGAACATTTCTAGAAGAAACTGAAAACAGTGGCTGTCTCTGGATAAAGTGCACTGAACATTTCTAGAAGAAACTGAAAACAGTGGCTGTCTCTGGATAAAGGAACTAGGAACTACTAAATAGAGGTGGAAGGAAGCAACTTTTCACTGTATGCCCTTTGACTCCATGGAATTTTTTACCATAACCATGATGTCATTCAAACACTTGTTTTTTTTTTTTTTGAGATGGAGGTCTGTCACCCCGGCTGGAGTGCTGTGGCGGGATCTTGGCTCACTGCAACCTCTACCTCCTGGGTTCGAGCTATTCTTCTGCCTCAGCCTCCCGAGTAGCTGGGATTACAGGTGTGTGCTACCATATCCAGCTAATTTTTGTATTTTTAGTAGAGATGGGGTTTCGCCACGTTGGCCAGGCTGTTCTGGAACTCCTGACCTCAGATGATCCACCCGCCTCGGCCTCCCAAATCCCACTGTGTAGCTGGGATTACAGGCGTGAGCCACCATGCCCTCAAACACTATTTTTAAAAAAACAAAAACATATACTATGGGCATCATTCCATGGCAGTACATGTAGCACTACCTCATCCTTTTTACCTGCTGCACAGTATCCTATTGCCCAAGGGAAGTACATTTATTAAACAGGTATCATATGCACACATTGAGGAGCTACGAGAACAGGAATATGTCCCAGGACACTAAAAAGAAAGCACAGGAGTAATGGAGCTGCCAAGTGAAGCATCATCAGAAGCGTCAGGATAGGCCAGGAATGATGGCTCATGCCTGTAATCCCAACACTCTGAGAGGCCAAGGTGGGAGGATTGCTTGATCCCAGGAGTTTGAGATCACCCTGGGCAACATGGTGAAAACTGGCCTCTGCAAAAAATTGAAAAATCAGGACTGGTGGTGTGCGCCTGTAGTCCTAGCTACTCTGCAAGCTGAGGTGGGAGGATCGCTTGATCCGTGAGGTCGAGGCTGCAGTGAGCTATAAGCTGGCGACTGCACTCCAGCCCTGGGTGACAGAGCGAGACTCCGCCTCAAAAAAAAAGTGTTGATATAAATGTATAAATGCAGTGAGAGACGCATGTGACAACAGCAGCACATGGAGGGTAGTAAAAGGAACGTGGAGTTTCCTTCCGGGTGTGTGGAGGGAGAAAACCCACATAAGGGGTTGACGAAGGACTCAACACTTGAAGCACTGCTGTAAAGTATCTGCAGGGAAGAGGGGATGGAGATGACAAAAATAAGTGGAAGGGGGACTGTGTCAGGAAAAAACAGGATGGGGAAATAAAACACATTAATTGGGAAAAAGCGACAGAGAAGTATATATGGTATTGCCACCACATACCATGGACTCTCAGGACTGGTTGGATTTCAAATAATTTTCTTTCCCAGTAAACAAGACTTGTTAAATATTATAAATACTATATGTATACCTAACAGTTTCGATTTATAAATTTATTCTCTTGAAAACAGCTCGTTTCTGGACTATGTCCTTGAATACAAGGAGCACAGGGGGAACAAAGGAGCGAGACACGGGTGTGTCGAAGGATGAGGGGCAGGGGGAGAAACTGCAAAGCGGGAGGACACTTTGAAGTGGGACCCGGTTTCAGTCCGAACCACCTCTGGTGATGACCCTGGGCAATTGCACCTCTCTGAGCCCTAGATTCTCCACACACAAAACGGGCAGGAGGCCGTGGGACTAGCCCAGGGTATGCAAGAAGAGCGCCTAGCCCCGGCTCGACACTGCGGAAGCCGCGGGGAGGCTGGAGCACCCACAGAGGCGGCGGGGAGTGGGCGGCGCAGACCGCAGGGCAGGGGATGGGCGCCCCAAGGCTGACCCGCGGGTGCGGCGCAACTTCCGGGCACCAGGAGACGCCGAGACCTGGGCCCACACCGCTCTGGCGCCGCTGCTTTCCGCGACCAGAAGTCCAAAACCCTCGGGGCCGGCCATCCGGGAGCGACACGGGCGCCTTCAGCGGCTGGGCCCCCGGATCCCTGGCCCGGATACCTGGCGGCGTGCAGGAATCGCAGCGCCTCGCGGGCGAACTGGTCCGTGCCGAAGAAGAGCACCCTCCAGGGCGGCTTCTCGCGGACTCTGGCGTCCCGGCCGTCCTCCCCACCGAGTCCGACCAGTGCTCGCCACTGGGTACTCGGCCTCCCAGGCCTGGCGCCATGAGCCGGCCGGGGCCCCCAGCAGCGCCGCACCAGAACCCGCATCGCCTCGGCCGCCGGAAACCCAGCCTGCGCAGGCGCGTCAGGGAGGTGACGAGGGTGCAGGCCGGGGCAGGCGGGGCTTGCCTGCTTGGAGGCGGGGTCTGGTTGGAGTTGGTGAACAATTTGCCTGCTACAGAAGCCCTAGATTTTCGTTCTATTTAATTGTACTATGTAGCCAATCCTCCAGAATAAGTCTTTCGTTTTTAAAATCCATTTATTTATTTATTTTTATTTATTTATTTAGAAAGGGTCTTGCTCTATTGCCCAGGCTGGAGTGCTGTGGCACGATCTCACTCCAACCTCACTGTTCTTGGGCTCAAGGAACACTCCCACCTTGGCCTGCGGAGTAGCCGTTGTACAGGCGCCCACCACCACGCCCAGCTGACTTTTTGTGGAGACAGGATCTCACTATGTTGTCCAGGCTGATCTCGAACTCCCCAGCTCAAGCAGTCCTCCTGCCTTGGCCTCCCCAAGGACTGAGATTAACAGGCGTGAGCCACTGCGACCGGCCTTGCTAAGCGTTTTCTATTCATTATTCCGGTTACTCGTCACATCTACCTTAGGAGGTAGATATTATTACAACCATGTTACTGAAGAGAAACGGAGGCTCCCTGAATTTAAGGACTTACCGGTGTGTAAGGTCCACACAGCTAGCAAATGATAAACTAGAGGTGGGACTCTTGTCATTGCAAGGCTGGTACCAGATCCTAGCCGTGTGGCCTTCACAGCAATCCTATGTATTAGCAAGTCAATTACCTGCATTTTGCATGTCAGGAAATTGAGACTCAGTTACTTGCCTGCAGTCACCTTTCTGAATGGAAGGCTCCATTTTTACTCCTCCCCTGTGGGTTTCTTTGCACACAGAGGGATATCATAAAGGCGATTCCTAGGGAAAATGGACAGGGAAACTTCTCTCCAGAAGACCTCTGAGGATCGTTAGTGCTTAGATTCTGTATCCCCAACGCCTCCTTGGGTAGAGTCAGACATCCATGAAACAGGATCTGAGCAAAAACTGAATTTAGTTCTAATCTTATTGTCACCACGTTTTTTGTTGGTTTTTTTTTTTTTTTTCAGATGGAGTCCAGCTCTGTTGCTCAGGCTGGAGTGTAGTGGCTGTCACCCAGGCTGGAGTGCAGTGGCCTGATCTTGGCTTACTGCAACCTCCACCTCCCAGTTTCAAGCAAGTGATTCTCCACTTCAGCCTCCCAAGTAGCTGGGATTACGGGCGCCGGCCACCATGCCTCGCTAATTTTTGTATTTTTTTTTTAAAGATGGGGTTTTACCATGTTGGTCAGGCTGGTCATGAACTCCCGACCTCAGGTGATCTGCCTGCCTTGGCCTCCAAAGTGCTTGGATTACAGGCTTGAGCCACCACGCCTGGCCTTAATTTTTGTATTTTTAGTAGAGACAGTGTTTCACCATGTTGGCCAGGCTGGTCTCGAACTCCTGACCTTGTGATCTGCCTGCCTCAGCCTCCCAAAGTGCTGAGATTACAGGCATGAGCCACTGCGCCTGGCCAGAAAATCTTAAATGGAAAATATAATCCAAATGGATAAATTAATATGCAGGTAAATTTAAGGATGATGCCTCCAAAAAATGCAATTTGTTGTAAAACAGGTTATGCTTGGCAAAACAAAATTTTCCTTGAATTTTTTTTTCTTATTCTAGCTACAGTATGCCTGCATATAATTAAGCCAGGCATGGTGGCTCACACCTATAATCCCAACACTTTGGGAGACCAAGATAGATGATAACTGGAGGCCAGGAGTTTGACAGCAGCCTGGGCAAGACCCTGTCTCTACAAAATTTTAAAAATTAGCCAGGCATGGTGATGTACGCCTATGGTCCTAACTTCTTGGGAGGCTGAGGTGGGAGAATCACTTTAGCCCAGGAGATCGAGGCTGCAATGAGCCATGATCATGCCATTCCAGCCTGGGCAATGGAGTCAGATCCTGTCTTAAAAAAAAAAAAAAAAAAGAGTGCTTAAAAAAAAAAAGTGCTTACTTGCCTGTGAAGGGTGGGAAGGACAAAATTGAGACAAATTAACACAGAATTCTTACTTACCAAATTGACATTCCTCAAACACATTATTGAACAATTCATCTGCAAAATGAAACTATCAGAGTGCTGTGTCTGAGAATGATTAAACTTTAAGTACCTCCTATAACTAAAAGAAAGGCTGATAGACTTTGATTTTATTCTACTCTTGGACTCTGATTTAGTAGGGGACTGAAGAAAATTTTTGGTTATACTATAACCAGGAGCAAGAGGTCAAAGACATAGAAATAATTAAGGATTATGAATAAGGGTCAACAACATAGATAGTCTCAAATGTTATCGATAAGAAAGATGAAAGGGATTCAGGTGGTGGCTGCAGAATGTCTTCTCTGGGAGAAAGTAAGTACATATTGTACTTGGTTTTACTGTTTCACACCAGTTTCTGCCAAACTTCCTATACTTTGCAAATATTCCTGAAATGCTTGTAGCAAAACATGTGTCTGTTGAAAAGACTTTGATCATAGTGATCCTTTCACTTCAGCATTAAAGATGACTTCCCTTTGAATACCTGTCACTCCTCTCAACCATCCTATTACAGATGAAGGCCTGAAGTCAGTGCTTCACCAGAAATAATTTTTGGACTTAATTCCCCTACCTTTTCCAAAAATGTCCCTTACTAATTCCACTATTTGTTTTTTGTTTTGTTTTGTTTTGTTTCCTCTTCTGGGTTTGACATAAAAATTAGCCTCTAGAATAAATATGTGGTTCTGTTGGTATCGTAATTTAACCAGTCCTCTGATCCTGGATATTTGTATTTTTGTTTCAAAAAAAAAAAAAAAACTTTTTTTGAGACAGCATCTTACTCTGTAGCCCAGGCTAGAGTGCAGTGGTGTGATCATGGCTCACTGCAGCCTCAACCTCCTGGGCTCAAGTGATCCTCCTGCCTTAGCCTTCCAAATATCTGGAACCACAGGTGCATACCTCCATGACTGGCTAATTTTTTTTGTAGAGATGGGGTCTCACTTTGTTGCTCAGACTGGTCTCGGACTCTGGGCTCAAGTAATCCTCTTGCCTCAGCCTTCCAAAGTGCTTGTATTATAGGCAGAAGCCACCATACTCACTCTTTTTTTTTTTTGCTATTTTAAACAATGTTGCAGTGAACGTTCTTGAACATACACCTCTGCTCCCATGTGTCATCATCTCCTTACATCACCACTTTCAGATTTCATTTTATTTTCCGTGAAGTTTACTAAGAAGATAACATGCTGCCACTGGGGACTTGTTAGAACTATTGTTTAAACTGAATTGTTAAACTGGCTTCTACATGTAAGTGATGCTTGTCAAAATGAGGGTAAGAACAAACGGCTAGCCAAGGGCTTGTCCACCCCTCCTGGCGCCAGCTGATGATACATGGCCTACCCCAAGGAGCAGAACAGCCTGCCCTGGAAATACAGAGCAGTTTCCACCACTTTGAAACCTTTGCTGGCTGACACATCTTCAGCATGGGGAGAGAGGATGCTGAGATGCAGGAAGATGCTTAGCCTTAGGCCCTAAAAGTCAGAGCAAGACTCCGTCTCCTGAGACTTAACCCTGAGCTAAGGTTAAAGCAACCCCTGCAATCCAGCTGATGGATCAGGTCTCTGGACAGCTCAGCAGGTATTCCCTACCCTCTAGCATCCATCAAAATATAGGAGAAAAGTTAATTTTTTTTTTTTTTTGAGATGGAGTCTCACTCTGTCGCACAGGCTGGAGTGCAGTGGCACGATCTTGGCTCACTGCAACCTCTGCCTCCTGGGTTTAAGCAGTTCTCTGCCTCAGTCTCCTGAGTAGCTGGGATTACAGGTGTGTGCCACCATGCCTAGCTAATTTTTGTATTTTTAATAGAGACGGGGGTTTCACCATCTTGGCCAGGTTGGGCTTGAACTCCTGACCTCATGATTCACCCGTCTCGGCCTCCCTGGGATTACAGGCATGAGCCATCGTAACCAGCCCAAAGTTCTCTTTCGTACTGGCATTTTACCTTATTTAGCAGAAAAGCCAAATGGTTGACCCCAGGTGGAAATCTCTCATGTTTAAAGGGCCTGGACTTCATCATTACACAATTGGCTCCTGAAAACTGTTTCTAAAATCCTTTCCTTTTTCACTCCTTGTAGAACCTTATGTATTTTGATAAAAATTTGAGGTCCCACTGACTACTCAAGATCACACAACTGGTCAGTAGCAAAGATGGACAGGACTAGAAGTTAGTTCTGCTGCCCTGCTATTTACTTACTCAACAGTTTTTAAACATGCAAAATGTATGTATTAGTTACAGTACAGGGTAAGTTTCTGCAACAGGGAGATCCCCAAACTTTTCCTGTACATAACATTTCAGAAGCGGATAGGTGGTCCGGGGCAGCTAGGCCGCTCTGCTACCTGAGGTCATTCAGGAGCTCAGATTCCTTCTATCTTGCTGTATGGGTTGGCAAACTTTTTTTTTTTTTTTTTGAGATAGAGTCTCATTCCATTGCCCAGGCTGGAGTACAGTAGTGCCATCTCAGCTCTCCGCAACTTCTGCCTCCTTGGTTCAAGCGATTCTCCTGCCTCAGCCTCCCAAGTAGCTGGAATTATAGGCATGTGCCACCATGCCCAGCTAATTTTGTATTTTTAGTAGAGACAGGGTTTTGCCATGTTGCCCAGGCTGGTCTCAAATTCCTGACCTCAGGTGATCCACCTGCCTTGGCCTCCCAAAGTGCTGGGATTACAGGCGTGAGTCACCTTGCCCAGCCGTCAAACTTTTTTGTTTGGTAAATAATGACCAAATGGTAAATATTTTAGGCTTTGTGGGCCAATCATCACAGCTGCTCAATTCTGCTAATGTAGCACAAAAGCAGCACTAGACATGAACAAATGGGCATGGCGTGTCCCAATGAGATTTTTTTTTTTAACAAAACCAGGCTGCAGGTCAGATTTGGCCCATACGTTAACAACCCCTCTCCTAAGATGTTCTTTCCACCATCATATCTGTGTTCCAGACAGAGGAAAGAGGAAGTGGAGGGGTTGAATTTTCTCCTAAAAACATGATCCGGCCAGGTGCAGTGGCTTGTGCCTATAATCCCAACACTTTGGGAGGCCAAGGCAGGCGGATCACAAGATCAGGAGTTTGAGACTAGCCTGGCCAACATGGTAAAATTCTGTCTCTACTGAAAATATGAAAATTAACCAGGTGTGGTGGCAGGTGCCTGTAATTCCAGCTACTCGGGAGGCTGAGACAGGAAAATCGCTTGAACCCAGGAGGCAGAGGTTACAGTAAGCCAAGACTGTGCCATGGCACTCCAGCCTGTGCGACAGAGTGAGACTTGGTCAAAAAAAGAAAGAAAGAAAGAAAAAAAACATGATCCACAGGTGGAAATAATGCAGCATAGTATACAATAGAATACTATGCTACAACAAGAAAGAATGAACCACAACTACACACAACACAGATGAATCTCACAAGTATAATATTGAGCAAAAGAAGCTGGCACAAACGATTGCATATTGACTGATCACATTTATATAAAGTATAAAAATGGACAAAATTAATCTATGGTATTAAAAGTCAGGTTGCCTATGTAAGGGATAGTGACCAGAGAAGACTTCTGGGATCTGACAATGCTCTATTTCTTTTTCTTTTTTTCCCTTTGGAGACAGGATCTTACTCTGTGGCTTAGGCTGGAGTGTAGTGTGCAGTGGTGCAATTATTCTATTTCTTGATCTGGATGGCATATGTTCCCATGCACGAGCATGTTCACATGTGAAAATTCACTAAGCTTAACATTTGTGTACTTTTCTGTATGTATACTCCAATAAAAAGAGTTTGTGTAAATTTCAAAAAAAAAATATGATTTTTAAGTTGCAATCACTTCTCAGATCTCTTTGGCCAAAACTTAGTCAAAGGACCACTTGTGACTGCAAGGAATCTGGGAAATGCAGGTTCATTACTTTTTTTTTTTCCAAGATGGAGTCTTGTCGCCCAGGCTGGAATGTAATGGTGCGATCTCAGCTCACTACAACCTCCACCTCCCAGGTTCAAGCAATTCACCTGTCTCAGCCTCCAGAGTAGCTGGGATTACAGGTGCACACCATGACACCTGGCTAATTTGTATTTTTAAGAGACAATTTCACCATGTTGGCCATGCTGGTCTAGAACTCCTGATATCATGATCTGCCCACCTCAGCCTCCCAGGCGTGAGCCACCCGCCTGGCCTGGGAAATGCAGTTTCTAGTTGGGTGGCCATATGCCTCTAAAATTTAAAGGATTCTCTTATTAAAAAGAAGAAGGGAAGAATGTAATCTGGGGGAGAGATTAACAGGCTGTGCTACAGTCCACATAGCAGTCACAGGCCCATGACAGTTTTCAGATCCTGCTGGACATGACCTGTGAAGACCTCCACCCTAGCAGTAGAGTAAGTTCTCTGGTTAGCCCACCTAGCTGCCTTTGCTACTGTTTTATGGGAATAACTCCCTTGAACTTAGTTATCTGTATTATCTGAGTTTACTCTCAGACAGGTTGTTTACTATAGAGCATGGCCACACTTTTTTGTCCTTTTTCCCTTTTGCTTTTTTTTCTGCTTGGAACTTGGATATAATGGCAGGAGCTGCATCAGCCATCTTGGGGCCATGAGGGAATCTTAGAAACCTCAGACCTGATTTCCTTGATCTTATGACATTAGTAACTGGCTATTTCTGACATTCTTCTATGAGGATATAAACTCTTATGGTTTAAACCACTGAGATTGGGTCTTTGTTACCCAGAGCCAAACACAATTCTCAACTGACATGGAAGGCCTCCCTGAGAAGATGATATTTAAGCTGAGACTTGAAACGTTAGGAGGTAGCAGATACCAGAATAGCAGAGGAAATTCCACTGCTGACTGCCCGTCATTTTCTAGGCAGGAAGATAAGGGACTGGAGAAGTCAGGAGAGGAGATTTCATGGTAGGATTGATTGGCCAGGAATGATATTGATGCTGTGAGGAAGGGAGGGCTTGGTGATGTGCTCTCATCGCCATGTGTACGTTTCCTTTGTGGCACTTGTCACACAGAAGTTGTGATGACATGATGTCTGGTGTGAACACCCGACTGCCTGTTCTGCTAGACTGCAGTCTCCGTGAGGGCAGGGACAATGCTTGTGACTGTTAATCACTGGCTTTATGCCTGGCCCATGGCAACCATGGAATAAGTTATTGGCTAGGCCATAGCAGAAAGAGCTAAGGTAAGAGGAGGAAGAGAAAAGATACAGAAGCAGAAGAGTGGAAAACCTGGGATTGCGCAGGATCCTCGTCAAGGGGACACACTCCCATTAGAACCCCACAACACTCCTCTGAGGCAGACAAGGAGGACTGTGGTCAAATGGTTGCTTCAGGCACCCACATGGCATGGGCTGTCCAGCTCACAGCCTGTCTCTCCTGGCTACAACAGGCATGAGGTCTGTGTTGGCTATCATGGTACCCACTTTCCCAGCCATACCATTGATCCAAGACATGGGTACCTGACTCAGGCTGGGCAATTAGAGTCCTTTCCCAGGAATTTTTTAACCAGAGCTAAGAAAAGTAACTACTTCCCCTGCAGCTGTAAGAGCATGAGCTTGGGTTTCCTATCATCTGGTCCAGCTTCCCAGAGATGGCCAGCCTGGGGTAATGAGCCTGGCACCCAGAGAAAAGCATAGAAAGAGCCAGAGAAAGACAGCACTACCAGTCTTCAAATCCCTGCTTCCCGCATCCCTCAGGTCAGCTCCACCCTGCCCTTCCTAGATAATGGGCCAATAAATTCCTTTCGTGTTTAAGACAGTTAGTGTTGAGTTCCTCTCTTGAAATCTATCAGCTACCTTTCTCTCCAAAATGCACCGTGAATCTGACCACTTCTCATCATCTCCACTGCCACCAGCCTGGTCCAGACTACTAATATGTTTTGCCTGGATGAGTGTAACAGCCTCCCAATGGTCTCCCTGTCCGTCTCTTGCTCTCCTACAATCCATTTTCCACCCAGCAGGCCAAGTGATCTTAGACAAATGTCCATCAGAGCATATCACTTCCCTGCCTAAAACCCTCCCGTGGCTTCTCATTACTTTTAGGGTAAAATATAACTCCTTACCCTGTTTTACAAGCCCCTCCATGATCCGCTCCTGTCTACCCTCTGACTTTATTCCACGTCACTTCCCCTCATCACTGTGATTCAGCTATTTTGGACACCTTTTTGTCCCAGAGACATTAAGCTCGTTATTTCTTCAGTGTCTTTGTACTTGCCTTTTTTTTTTTTTTTTTGAGATAGAGTCTCGCTCCAACGCCCAGGCTGGAGTGCAATGGCACGATCTCAGCACACTGCAACCTCCCTCTCCTGGGTTCAAGCAATTCTCCTGTCTCAGCCTCCTGAGTAGCTGGGACTACAGGTGTCTGCCACCACACCTGGCTAATTTTTGTATTTTTAGTAGAGACAAAGTTTCACCTTGTTGTTCAGGCTGGTCTCGAACTTCCAAACTCAGGTGATTTACCTGCCTCGGCCTCCCAAAGTGCTGGGATTACAGGTGTGAGCCACCACACCTGGCCTTTGTACCTACTTTCTCAGGTCTTTGCATGGTTAACCCCTCATCATTCAGTTTTTAGTATAGTAATACAGTAATCACAGCTCCCCCAACCCATCCTGTTCTATATCATTATGTTGTTTAAATTATTCACAGAAATTATCACTAGCTGTAAGTATTTTTTAATTATGTTTTTGCTTACTTTTTTGTTGGCTATCTCCTGTGGAGTTTGAGTTCCAAGACAGCAGGGTCCTCACCTGTCTTATTTATCATGTATCTACACAGTAGATGCTCAAGCAACATTTATTCAATGAATAAATGAATGCATTACAAAATGAGGAGGAGTGCCAGGTGCAGTGGCTCACGCCTGTAATCCCAGCACTTTGAGAGGCTGAGGCAGGCGAATCACAAGGTCAGGAGTTTAAGACCAGCCTGACCAACATGGTGAAACCCTGTCTCTACTAAAAATACAAAAATTAGCCAGGAATGGTGGTGCATACCTGGAGTCCCAGCTACTCAGGAGGCTGAGGCAGGAGAATCGTTTTAACCCTGGAGGTGGAGGTTGCAGTGAGCTGAGATCATGCCATTGCACTCCAGCCTGGGCAACAGAGTGAGACTCGATCTCAAAAAAAAAAGAAAAAAAAAGAAAAAAAAATGAGGAGGAGCTGGCACTCCAGGCAGCCCCTAGGTTCCCTGTTGGATCTTCTTTCCTCTGTCCCCTGCTGTCGTATACACTGTTGAAAACTGTTTAAGTCATAGTGGAGCTTGGGTTTGACATGTGACCTCACTCAGCCTCTGTTTCATTTATGAAATAAGAAATAAGAGTGGGCTTATGTGACATAAGCCCACTCCTTGCTAAACCAACAACGATTGCTTAAGATACAAGGAGCCAGTTGGTGGAAAAGTCCACAGACTATCAGAGTTGAATGGAGCTAGCCTGGTGGGAGGAGCACCTCATTCCTGCTTCCCCACCAAGTTGCTTGCCTTGACCTGCTTCCTATTCTCTGGGTCACTGGTTCTCACACAGGCTTTCCCAACCCCCACCTCCAAAGGTCTTATTTTATAGCTCCTTGTGAGGAATTCACATGATGCCATGACCTTCACTATGAGAAAGCACAGGTTGTAAAAGGCCAGCCCTGGCTCCTTGCTCCGTGGTTAAATATTGATGATATTGGGAAACAGAGACCTGGAGTGGGCACACCGCATATCCCCCTGCAGTGACAGAACCCACAAACCACAGGTTCTCTGCAGCCCATTCTCCTGCCCGTCCAGAGGATCTGGATGTTTTCTCTTTACTTGAAGCCAACACATAACAAGGAAAGCACTGGGCTCATGGTGCTTTCAGATTGTGAAAGTCAGGTGGTGCTTGTTTGCACTCTGAGGCCACTCATTCAAGAGGTCAGTCACCCCGGAGTGGTAGAGAAAGCTCCAGGCCTGGGCGTGTGCTAAGGGCAGAGCTACTGGATGAGCCCAGCTGCCGCAGGCTCTCCAGGCAGTCTCCTAAGTAACAGCTGTGACTGCCTGGGAGCGCTCAAGTGCAAAGACTATCCTGTTCTCCCAAAAAGAGGAGGAAGAGGAAGATACAGAAATCGGTGCTGCTCCCAACAGCAGATCAAGGCAGTCCCCAGGAACTCAGGATCCAGGGTAAGTGTCCTCATCTTGCCTTGGGGATGGGTGGCCCAGGTCTTTGGCAGAAATCACAGTCCAATGGCAGATGGTTAAACCCTGTTTAAAATGCAGGGGTCTCCCAGAGGGGCCTAAGAAGACAAGACAACTAAATGCAGTATGACATCCTAAATGAGATCCTGGAACAAGAAAAGAACATTAAAGGCAAAACTAATGAAATGCAAATAAGGCATAAAGTTTAATTTATGCAAGTGACAATATGATGCTCACTCTAAAAGTAAACCGGATATGTGCTTTGATAGAAGTATTTCTTTGGCCAGGCCTGGTGGCTCATGCCTGCTGTAATCCCAGCACTTTGGGAGGCTGAGGGTGGGTGGATCACCTGAGGTCAGGTGTTTGAGACCAGCCTGGCCAACATGGTGAAATCCCATCTCTATGAAAAGTACAAAATTGGCCGGATGCAGTGGTTCATGCCTGTAATCCCAGCACTTTGGGAGGTTGAGGCAGGTGGATCACCTCAGGTCAGGAGCTCGAGACCAGCCTGGCCAATGTGGTGAAACCCCATCTCTACTAAAAATACAAAAATTAGCTGGGCGTGGTGGCAGGCACCTGTAATCCCAGCTACTCAGGAGGCTGAGGGAGAAGAATCACTTGAACCCAGGAGGTGGAGGTTGCAGTGAGCCAAGATCGTGATATTACACTCCAGCCTGGGCAAGAAGAGTGAAACTCTGTCTCTAAAAATAAATAAATCAATAAAAAATAAAAATACAAAATTAGCTGGGCATGGTGCCTGTAATCCCAGCTACTTGGGAGACTGACACAGGAGAATCACTTGAACCCGGGAGGCGGAGGTTGCAGTGAGCTGAAATTGCTCCATTGCACTCCAGCCTGGGCAAAAAGAGTGAAACTCTGTCTCACCAGAAAAAGAAAAAAAAGGTGTGTTCTTTGTTTCTGTGGCATCTAACATAGTCAAGGAGGGCTGACTCTCGGTTCTGGACTTGTATCCAGTTTGTCATTTTGGTTTTTTGTTGGTCGGTATATGTTTATTGTAACAATATCAAACACATTTTAAACATACTGTGGCCAGGTCAGTGGCTCATGCCTGTAACCCCAGCATTCTGTGAGGCCAAGGTGGGCAGATCGTTTGAACTCAGAAGTTCAAGGCCGGCCTGGGCAACATGGTGAAACCCTGTCTCTACAAAAAATACAAAAATCAGCTGGGTGTGATGGCACATGCCTATAGTCCCAGCTACTCAGGAGGCTGAAGTGGGAAGATTGCTTGTGTCCAGAAGGTAGAGGTTACAGTTAGCTGAGATGGTGCCATTGTCCTCCAGCTTGGGCGACAGAGACAGACTCTGTCTCAAAAAAAAAAGAAAAAGAAAAAACCCAAAAAACACCACTCCACTGTGGACAGTAGCTTACTTGCATCTTTGTACACTGATCTGATTACTTCCATTAATTAAATATCCAAACTTGGAATTGTCTCAAAAGATGTTGAGTACAATATATACATACATTTAAAAATGCATTGAAAGGCCGGGCGCGGTGGGTCACACCTGTAATCCCAACACTTTGGGAGGCCGAGGCGGGTGGATCATCTGAGGTCAGGAGTTTGAGACCAACCTGGCCAACATGATAAAATGCTGTCTCTACTAAAAATACAAAAATTAGCCAGGTGTGGTGGCGCATGCCTGCAGTCCCAGTTACTCAGGAGGCTAAGGCAGGAGAATCACTTGAACCTGGGAGGCGGAGGTTACAGTGAGCCAAGGTCACACCATTGCACTCCAGCCTGGGCAACAAGAATGAAACTCAAAAAAAAAAAAAAAAGCATACAAATAGACAAAATATACATTTAAAATATCCAGATAAATAATATACACATTGAAAAATGTAATTGCAGCCAGGCGTGGTGGCTCACGCCTGTAATCCAAGCACTTTGGAGGCCAAGGCGGGCGGATCAGCTGAGGTTGGGAGTTCAAGACCAGCCTAACCAACATGGTGAAACCCTGTCTTAAAAAAAAAAAAAAAAAAAAGAAAGAAAAGAAAAATGTAATTGCATGTATTGTTCTCATGAAGGCAGTGTGTACTCATAAGAAACCATACAGTATAGACGGAGTCAACATGAATGTCCTGTGTATCTAAGCCTCTTCCCACACCCTAGAGGAAGACTGTGTTTCGTTTCTCAACCTCTACACTTTTCTCTGTGAGTTCAGGGGGTCTGCATATGAGACAGGGGCCTACGGCTGATGTTACTAATCAATCCAGGCACTCTTACATCTGAGACTGGATGGAATGTCACAATCCTTCTTGGACAGTGCTCCGGACAGTCAGTTGGAGCTAGAACACAGAACACATCTGTTAGCCATTCCTGTAACTTTGTCTTTCCATTATTTTAGATAGGTAGGTAGGTAGGTAGGTAGACAGACTCTCCCTCAAACAAGTAGGCAATGTGCATGTGAGTCCTTGAAAGTCTAAGAAAGCACGGTGGCTCACGCCTGTTATTCCTAGCACTTTGGGAAGCTGAGGTGAGTGGATCACCTGATGTCATGAGTTTAAGACTAGCCTGGGAAACATGGTGAAACCCCATCTCTACTAAAAATACAAAAATTAGCCAGGTGTGGTGGCACGAACCTGTAGTCCCAGCTACTCCTTGAACCAAGGAGGTGGAGATTGCAGTTAGCCAAGATCACACCACTCTGCACTCCAGCCTGGCTGACAGAGCAAGACTCTGTGTCAAAAAAAAAAAAAAAAAAAAAAAGTCAGCCAGGTGCAGTGGCTCATGCCTGTAATCCCAGCATTTTGGGAGGCCGAGGCGGGCGGATCACGAGGTCAGGAGTTCGAGACCAGCCTGGCCAATATGGCGAAACCACATCTCTACTAAAAAATACAAAAATTAGTTGGGCATGGTGGCACATGCCTGTAGTGCCAGCTACTCAGGAGGCTAAGACAGAAGACTTGCTTGAACCCGGGAGGTGGAGGTTGCAGTGAGCGGAGATCATTCCACTGCACTCCAGCCTGGGGGAGACAGCAAGACTCCGTGTCCAAAAAAAAAAAAAAGTCTAAGAAAGGTATTTTTTTCTCCCTGACTTTTGTCTCCATCTTGACACATGAATGATCATTCACATATGAAAAGGTTAAGTCAGTATTACGTTTGTGTCAAAATATTTTCCCTTGCAATTTGTTGATATGCCTTTTTAGTTTTCTCAGAGCATTTAGCTGGAGGAAACTCTGATGTCAAGCTATTCCTTTTGTTGATACTCCAATTTTCTGTCTGGCTGTTTGCCATCCAGTAGTTTTTGAATGCCCCTGGCTGAGTGTCCAAAGGCTATTTGGGGCTGAGATTGTTGGACAGTGCTCTGGACAACTGACTGTCCAGAGCACTGTCCAAGAAGGATTGTGACATTCCATCCAGTCTCAGATGTAAACGTGCCTGGATTGATTCGCTCCTAAGGCAATGTCAGAGTGTGAGGCAACCTGAGAATGCTTCGATCCTTCCTTTACACTTTTCTTCTTGGTGTCCTCTGGCATGTTTTATAATTGATCTGTTCAAAATCCTTCTCTTATTTTATTTTAGTTATGTTTATCTCCATTCCTGCTCTCTTCCTCCTCCTCCCCAAGAGGCAACTTAATATGTTTAATGTGTGTCCTTTAAAAAAATGTGTTACTGGGCCAGGCATGGTGGCTCATGCCTGTAATCCCAGCTCTTTGGGAGGCTAAGGCGGGAAGATCACTTGAAGTCAGCAGTTCAAGACCAGCTTGGCCAACATGGCGAAACCCTGTCTCTACTACAGATATAAATAATTAGCTGGGCATGCTGGCACGCACCTGTAATCCCAGCAACTCAGGAGGCCGAGGCACGAGAATTGCTTGAACTCAGGAGGCAGAGGTTGTGGTGAGCCAAAATTGCACTATTGCACTCCAACCTGGGCAACAGACCAAGACTCTCTCAAAAAGCAAACAAACAGAAAAACCAATTTGAGTCACTGAAACTTCTACAGTCTCTGCCCCTCCAGGCTCCTGGGTCAGGTCATTTGGGTCCCATAACTTTGGGCCAGAGGAGATCTGGGTTTGGGCACAGAGGGAGATCAAACTCAGGGGGGATATCCAGTCATGCTCTCTGCTTTGTTTCCAGGGGTCTTCAGGGCTTCTCTGCTCGGGGGCCAGAACCAAGGAGGCCAGGAGAGCTGCTGGGGCTAAGGGGCCTAAGGACCTCGTTGCCAGCGGCTCACACCTGCAGGAGCAGGGGCATGGAGCACAGTCAGGGGACTCCCGGAGCCCCAGCCGTTACTGTGGTGCCCCAGGAGCTGCTGGAAGAGATGCTTTGGTTTTTTCGTGTGGAAGATGGTAAGTGGTGAAAGATTAATGGCAGGGGTCGGGGTGTGCCCCTCAACACAGAGCAGAGTTTGGTTGAAGCCCTTGACACTGTTGTACCCCTTACCCTCCAGCTCAGGCAGCAAGACAGGAACTCAGTCTGGGGTGTCTCAGTGCCCAGAGGGGTCTGGCTGGACCCCCCCTTCCTTTTTTCCAGGTGTAGTCACTCATTTATGCGGCCCTCCAACCATCACAACATTTATTAAGCTCCTACTGTGTACCAGACACTATTCTCAGCATTGGGGCGACAATAGTGAATAAAACACAAAAATCTCTGCCTTCATGGAATGTACATTCTAGTGGGGATTAAAAATAAACAACTAAAATGCATAGTGCATTGGTGATGAGCAATAAAAAGAAAAATTAAACAGAAAGAGAATAGGAAGTATCCAGCAAGGGTAGTAATGTGGTCAAGGAAGGCCTCACTAAAAAGGTGACATTTTTATCATCAGGAAGGTGACTGGCAGGAAGCTGAGGAATTAGCTAAGCAGATTATTTGGGGGAGGAACATTCCTGGAGGGAGGACAGCAAATGCAAATGCTCTGGGGCTGGACCCTGCTTCATTTTGGCACAGCATGGAGAAATCTTGAGTATCCACATTCAGTTTAGCCACTTTATGTGTTCTCTGTGGGAAGTTACCATTCCTTCTACCCCTCTCCCTGCCTTCTTTCTTTCCTTTCTTTTTTTTCTTTTGTCTGTTTTTGGAGACAGAGTCACTCTGTTCCCAGGCTGGAGTGCAGTGGTGCAATCTTGGCTCACTGTAAGCTCCACCTCCTGGATTCAAGTGATTCTCATGCCTCAGCCTCCCAAGTAACTGAGATTACAAGGGTACACCGCCACACCCAGCTAATTTTTGTATTTTTATTATTTTTTAATTTTTATTTTATTATTTTTTGAGACAGAGTCTTGTTCAGACTGGAGTGTGGTGGCACGATCTCGGCTCACTGCAACCTCTGCCTCCCGGGTTCAAGCGATTCTCCTGCCTCAGCCTCGCGAGTAGCTGGGATTACAGGTGTGTGCCACCACATCCAGCTTTTTGTATTTTTAGTAGAGATGGGGTTTTACCATGTTAGCCAGGATGGTCTCGATCTCCTGACCTCGTGATCTGCCCGCCTCAGCCTCCCAAAGTGCTGGGATTACAGGTGTGAGCCATCACATCCAGCCTCTATTTTTGTATTTTTAGTAGAGATATGGTTTCACCATGTTGGCCAGGCTGGTCTCAAACTCCCTACCTCAGGTGATCCCCCTGCCTTGGCTTCCCAGCATGCTGGGATTATAGGTGTGAGCCATGTGCCCAGCCTTCTTTGTTTTCCTTATGCTACACAGAGGGCCAGCCCCTGGCAAAACTGAAGATTGTAAAGTTTATCTTGGCCCACCTCTCCCCTGCCCTCCGCGGGCCTCTGCCCTTCACCCCTGTTGCCCCACTATTATTTGCAGTACTGTCTCCTCCATTAGATTAGGGCTTCTCTAGAGCAGACTGTGTCTTCCACCCTCCCACCTGTTAGACTGGGAGTGCCCCAGGGCAAGGGACTCGTCTTGATTAGGGCCTCCGCAGCAGCAAGGGACAGTGGATGCTGTGAGCTGGGTCTGAGCCCCGGCCGCAGCTGCTAGTGGGCTTGAGAGGTGCCTGGCTCCTCCTCAGGGCGCTGTCCTGTGTGTCCCTCCACAGCATCTCCCTGGAATCAGTCCATCCTTGCCCTGGCGGCTGTGGTGGTCATGATAAGCATGGTCCTCCTGGGAAGGAGCATCCAGGCAAACAGGTGAGGAGCTGGTCCTGGGGGCATAGGGTGGTCTGTGAGGGGTATAGGCCCTGCCTTGCTAGAGGGAAATCTAGAGAGGGGTCACTTAGAGATCATGGCTGTCCACCCTTTAGGACAGCAAAATTCAGCCTTCAGGGTCCTTCGAGAACCCAAAGCTGTTAAAAAAAAAAAAAAAAAAAACCAGCAACAGGGCCGGAGTGGTGGCTCACAGCACTCAATTCCAGCACTTTGGGAGGCCAAGGTGGGTGGATCACCTGAGGTCGGGAGTTCAAGCATAGCCTGACCAAAATGGAGAAACCCTATCTCTACTAAAAATACAAAATTAGCAGGGCGTGGTGGTGCATGCCTGTAATCCCAGCTACTTGGGAGGCTGAGGCAGGAGAATCGCTTGAATCCGGGAGGTGGCGGTTGCGGTGAGCCAAGATCTCGCCATTGCAGTCCAGCATGGTTAACAAGAGCAAAATTCCATCTCAAAACAACAACAATAACAACAAAAACTGCAACAGTCCCTAATTACCACCCCCTAGCCCTGGACAGTAGGCAGACAAGACCTGGAGGAGTGTAGCCATTCCGAAGGGGAGCTTGCCACTCTTACCCTGTCAGGACACATGCACCTCAGCAAGGTCATCTCAGGGATGAGTGGCCGTCCACGGGCACAGCACACCTGTTTCCCCTACGACCCAGGCAGAATCTCTGGGCAGACAACTTACCACCGCTGGGTCCCTCCACTATAGCCAGGAAGTCTAGGGGTACCTTGAATAAAACCAATCTGGAGAGAAGACAGATATGTGAGAGTCATTAGAAGGTTAAGGAAGTGGGCAGTGGGAGCCATTGAAGGTAGGAGGGGAGTGATCTGTACATAATGGGGTTTTAGAAACATGACTGGTGTTATGCATAGACTGGTTTGGAGAAGGAAACACCTAGAGGCAGAGAGATTACTTAGAAATTTCCTGCAGTGGTGTGAGGGATGAGGTCTGTGGTGACAAGGACCTATGCTGAGTAGGATGACAGTGCAAGGCCAGAGACAGTGTGGTTAGGTGAAAAGAACACGGGACTCAGAGTCAGGAGGCTGAAGTGCACACCCCAGTTATGTGCACCCTTGGGCTCTTTTATTTATTTATTTTTGAGACAGAGTCTCTCTGTGTTGCCCAGGCTGAAGTGCAATGCTGCAATCTCAGCTCACTGCAACTTCTGCCTTCTAGGTTCAAGCCGTTTTCCTGCTTCAGCCTCCCAAGTAGCTGCCATTACAGGCACAACCACATTCAGCTAATTTTTGTATTTTTAGTAGAGACGGGATTTTGCCATGTTGGCCAGACTGGTCTCAAACACCTGGCCTCAAGTGATCCACCCGCCTCGGCCTCCCAAAGTGCTGGGATGACAGGCCTGAGCCACCGTGCCTCCTTGAACATCTCCTCACTCGGAAGCTGTGGGGCGGCAATGATGTTTGAGCTCCAAGGTGACAGTAAGGATTCCTTGGGATGACACACACTCACGCATACGCCATTTCTCTGTTGAAGGAATATCCAACCACTGCTGCTTCTTCCCCCACCCCACCCGCCACACCGTAGCTCTAAATTGCATATAGGATTTTCCCCTGAGACTCTTTAAGTCATTTGGGAGACCCAGCCCTGCCCCAACCACTCAGCCTCCCTGGTTAACAGTGTTCCCTGTCCCCCCAGAAATCAAAAGATACAGCCACCAGAAAAAGAAACTGCAGAAGTCCTGCATTTGGATGAGGCCAGAACCAAGGATCACAACAGCCTAAACAACCTAAGAGAGACTTTGCTCTCAGAAAAGCCAAACTCGGCCCAGGTGGAACTTGAGTTAAAAGAGAGAGATGTGCTGTCAGTTTTCCCTCCAGATGTACCAGAAACTGAGAGCTAGTGAGGGTTCAGAGAAGCCCCACCCTAAGCCAGGCACATGATGTGGGCTCAGCTCAGTGGCCTGAAACCTCAGATTCTACAGTATCTCCCAAGCAGCCTGCTTTTTTCTTTTTTTTTTTTTAAGCAGATACAATGAATGAACTGCAAGCAAACTAAAATTCTGTTATTAAAAAAATCTTTTATTAAAATGCTCCTGGAAGTGAGCAGGTGGTATTGCATAGTTTGTTCAGATGGCAGTGGTATACACACATACACACAAGTGGCTTGGAGCAAAAGTGCAAAATCCATATCTGGCCTGTGTGTCAGGAAGCCTGGCTAGGACTCTAAGCATGTGGTCTTGAATAGTTCACAACCCCCCTCTGACCACAGCTCCTCCATTTACAGAATGAGGTTGAATACTGGGTCAGAGATGCTGTTTGCAATCTAACAGCAGTCCTGAGACTGCTAAGAGGGGAAGTGGCAGGATTCCAGGCTCAGAATCCCCTTCCTAATCCTTCTACCCACCAGGGCCCTCTCCTTTCCCTGCTTATCTGCTAAGAATCTGTGCAAAACTTCCTTTGGACTTGGTGCGTGGTAAACAAAATCAGGTAACTACCATACTGCCTGCCTTGGAGGGCCTTTTCTTGCTAACGATGGAATCCCAAAGGAGTGTCCTGATCCCATGTCTGAGCCATGGTATTCTGGTATAAGCTGTGGTGACACCACCAAATAACATATGCAAAAATTTCCTTTATTAACCCAAAATGATTTAGGTTCTAAAGTGGGCTTTGAACACTCAGACCCATTGCTGAGGGTCCTGGGTCCTGCCAAACCAGAAGACAAATGGGTATACTGCTTTTCCACCTGCAAGGGGGCATGCCCTGTAGCCTCTGGATGGGTCTGATGCTGCTGTGGGCTCCCTGGAGCCCTGGGTAACTCACTGGAGTGACAACTTTCTTCTGCAGCCTAATCATTAAACTTGAGGGAGCTGGTCCTGGGGTTCTATGGACAGAGTCCTTAACAGTGGGAAAACATGGGGACTCTGCTGGTGAAAGAACTTTGGGGTTCCTTACGTTGGACAGTCCCGTCCTTTTCACCCTCATTGAGAGGCCAAGTGCTGGAAATACCCCTTCCTGGGGCCTATTTGCCCCACCCAGGCTGCCCATTGGATTATTTTAACTATATTTTCCTTGGATAAACTGTGGAGTTTGTAGCCTGGGCCTTCTGTGAAGTCAGCAGATGACAGGAGGGCCAGGCTCTGGCCTCTGAAACTGCAGCTGCCCTGCCTTTCCCGTCCACCAGGTGGCACAAGGACCCCAGGGCTGTCATTCTGCAGGCTATTCTCAGGCCTGACATTAATAGAGCTGTCCACCCAGACCGTCCACTACGGGCCACAGCTGGCCCAACTGTAGCTGAGCAGGAAAGGCTGATGGCAGCAGGATGGACACTGCAATTTCTTCCTACTTAAGGCTGACCCCAGGTCTCTGGGTTGTCGCAGTGGCTGATTCCCTCCAGGGCCACAGATGTGGTGGTTACCATGAAGAGCAAGGCCTGGAGGGAACAGAAGCAGCATCCCCGCCTGCCACTCCAGCTCACACAGGGAACTGAATGTAGACACACTGCTTGGTGCTGGAGGCAGGGTCTGCTGTCCACCAGAGGGAAAGCCTGGTGCTAAGAAGCCAGCCCCTGTCCTGCTGAAGTCCTGTCTAGCCACCAAGCCCAGAGTTCCTGGGGAAGGTCCCTCAGAAGATCTTGAAGCCCTTCAGGAGGGTCAGGGTAGGTGCCTTGCGCTTGCTTTGGGCCCGGGATGACTTCACGGTGACCAGCTTGGCCTGGGCCACGGTGGGCATGTCCTTCAGGCTGACAGTGGAGAGTGTGTTAAAGGTGCAGCTGGCCAGCCCATGGCGGGCAGTGAGCGGGGCCTGGTGGGGCAGGGCTCTGTCCTCAGAGATGAAGAGGGGCCGGGTCAGGGGGCTCTTCTCCAGCTCCCGTCGTGCCTCTCGCACTGCCTCGTGGAAGACGTGCTGCACGTGCTCAAAGTCCAGACAGGCGGAGACCTCGAAAAACAGGCACCCGAACCTGCCTGCCAAGGCCACACCCTCTGCCTTGGTGACTTGCCTGGCAAGGAAGCAGGGTGAGGCAGGGAGTTAGGAGCAGGTTGTGCCAAGTCGGGCAGACCAGCTCCTACATCCAGCACCCCGCGGACTAGCTGGGTGGTCTGAGATCATCTTCATCTCTCTGAGTCTCAGTGTTCTCATCAGTACAATGGGTTACTGACCTCTGCCTCTCAGAGTTGTTAGGATTACAAAAGACAATTTGTACCTGGCACAGATTCAGTGCTCAATAAATGGTGGCTGATGTCACCCAAGCCAGAATTTCAGGATGAGGATGAGGGTAAGAAGCTGTTCCAAATCGCCCATGCTAGACCCTGCCTGTGGCTGGAGGAAGCAGGCCATTCCCAGCCCCATCTCTTCTCTACCCTAACATGGTCCCTGGGGCAGGAAACAGGCCACCCACAGCTCTGGCTTGTGGGATCAGCTCTAGAGAGAAGCGGTCATTTGGACTGAAGGGTTAGGCCACAGAGGTGATTCCAGAAGCCTGTGGTTGGCAGAGTTCTCAGGGCTCCTGGGGTGTTCTCAGGGCAGGAGAGAGCAGAGGTGACAACATTTCATGGTGAGGAGGGTAAAAGGAGAGAGGGGGCAACACCTATTCCAGTTTGGTTCAACACCACCTCCCGTGAGGGGAAGATCAAATATCTGAAACTTGGGAAGGTCCTGGAGGCTTCTGGACTGAAAGCCATGGAAATTGAGGTGGGAGGAAAAAGAAGGCTGGCTCTTGGGTAGGTCAGATGTGTAGAAGAGGGAAGAGATGGGGGTCCCTGAGGTCTTGGGGCCAAGATTCCACTGGCTGGATCTTCCTGACCTACTGCTGAGCTGTCCCACTGCCCATTCCCGAGGATGATGGCATAGCCACCAGATGAGAGGAGGAACTCGAGTGGGCCATGGTGGGGAAAGTTTCTGAGCCAAGGCTGACCTGGCAGGAGCAGGGGCTGAGAATGGGCTAGCTGCCCAGGGTGCCACTCCATGGGCAGAAGTCTCAGAGAGAGAGAGACAGAGTGACTAGAATTAAGAGTCACAGGCATTGAATCTACTCCCCACCCAGGACTGGTGTTCTGCTGGTAAGCTCACCACTTCCTAAGGAACCCTTCTGGAAAGAATACTTGCTATTATTTACTTTTATGATCAGCTTGAATCTGCAGCTTGAATAATGAATTCTCACAAACACAAACCCCGTGTTTGCATGCATGTGTGTGAGTGGGTGACAGAGGCACAGGACATTGTTCTTTTTCTTATTTTGTTGCATCCTAGTGAAAATTTTATCAGTGGCTTGGGAAGCACCACCCTAACCCACATTTTACCCTTTTAGCTGTGAGACAGTCATGGGAGACAATGACCAATGCTCAGCGAAAAGTTAGATTTCCTGTTGCTTCCCAGAATCCTAATCTACTAAACTTGGGACTTGATTGAAGAATGAAATGGGAATACATGTCATAAGTTGTTTTTTGTTTGTTTGTTTGTTTTTTGAGATGGAGTCTTGTTCTGTCACCCAGGCTGGAGTGCAGTGGCACGATCTCAGCTCACTGCAACCTGTGCCTACCAGGTTTAAGAAATTCTTTGCCTCAGCCTCCCAAGTAGCTGGGATTACAGGCGCCCACCACTATGCCCAGCTAATTTTTGTATTTTTAGTAGAGACGGGGTTTCACCATCTTGGCCAGGCTGGTCTTGAACTCCTGACCTCGTGATCCACCCGCCTTGGCCTCCCAAAGTGCTGGGATTAAAGACATGAGCCACCGTGCCCGGCCATCCTAAGTTGTTTTTAGGGAATGGGTGGGATCAGCTTCATTTGAGCATGTATTCTTCGTTATTTGCTCCCAAACCATTTTAGACAATCCCTTTGGCAAAGATTGGGGTCAAAAAAGTGATCCGTAATTTTTTTCCCTGTATTGAAAACTGGCCTACTCACAATCCAGTCTTCCGACTCCTAATAGGGTCTGCAATTCCTCAAAGGCTACCTTCAACAGCTTTCAGGTCACATGACTTCTCTCATTTCCTGAGACACAATTTGCCTGGGTCTGAGGGCTTGGCCACCTTTGAAGGGCTCTTACCATAGTCCCCCTTCACAATCCACACCTTTTTCCCACGGCCCATCTGACCGGTTGGAAACAAAGGGTCCCCTACTTGCTAACACCAGTCAATGTGCCCTTGGGGCCTCGGGAAGCAAGACCGACCAGCCGAGAGCAGGGAGGGATGCGTGGCTGATGGAAGGGGTTATCTCTTGCAGGTAGACTGGCCATATAAAACAAAGGTCAGTGTTGGAGAAATCCAGTGGCATTACTCATCAGTTACAGGCATTGCAGCATCAAATGCCTCAGGGCCAGGCAGGCAACTTAAATGTGTGGAGAGGGTGGAGGTAAACCACCGGGAGTGTCGAGGCCTGCGGTAGGCTGGAGAGAGCGTGTCCCACCTCAAAGCATTCCAGTTCTAGGTCTTGTAAAACACTATGCCAGCCAAGCAAAATAGGACTGCAGTATTCTTCAGTAATGTGCCCTCTGGCCCAGTCTCTGACCTCTGATTCGAGTCCAACCCTTTCTAAAAGAACCTGCCTCCGCCCAGCCAACCGTGGGAGTGAGCCTGGGGGGCTGGGGCTGGGTGAGGCAAGAGCCAGTTGGACCAGAGCAAGACACTTGACCAAGGAGCCAATCAGAGCCTCTCTCCTTAAAACTGGAATTGGGCACTAGACCAGTCAGCTGCTGTGAGTCGGACCAGAAGGTCATACAGACTCAGGCAAGAAGGATGAGTCCAACAGAGACCAGAGATCCAAGAGGGTGGAAGGAGTGGGCTCTCTTCTGACTTTCAGGGTGCAGCCCCTGTGTGACCCAGAAACTTCTCCCTTCAAGTCCTTGGCTGCCTGGAAGACCAATATCTACTATATCCTTATGACATAATCCCTTCAGCCAGGCACGGTGGCTCATGCCTGTAATCCCAGCACTTTGGAAGGCCAAAGCGGGCAGATCATCGGAGGTCAGAAGTTCAAAACCAGCCTAGCCAACATGGTGAAACCCTGTCTCTACTAAAAATAAAAAAATTAGCCAGGCGTGGTGGCAGGCGCCTGTAATCCTAACTACTGGGGAGGCTGACGCAGGAGAATCATTTGAACCCAGCAGGCAGAGGTTGTAGTGAGCTAAGATGGTGCCTTTGCACTCCAGCCTGAGCAACAGAGTAAGACTCAGTCTCAGAAAACAAACAAACATATAATCCCTACTACCCTAATTCAAAGGGATGACTGTTCTTAGCAGCCCACCAATCCCTAAAGATGCCACCTGCCCTTACAAGTGAAGAAAGCGAGCTCTAGAGATAAGAGCCAAGCAGCCTGTGCTCACCTGTACTGGGCCATGTCCAGCTTGTTGCCCAGCAGCAGGGCAGGGAAGCTGCGCTGTGTCTCCTTCGCGTGCAAGGCAAGCAGCTCCAGGTAGCTGCTGCTGCCCTCGAAGCTCTGGCGGCTGTCGACGCTATACACCACCAGGAAGGCATGGGCCCAGTTCAGGTAGCGCTCACAGTTCCTGGGGGTGTCCTGGGGTGAAGGAGAGAATCCCCGCCAGGGGGCAGAGGAGGTTAGGGTAAAGGCCTTCACCTGAGCCGTCCAATCCCACCTCCCTGCTCCCCGGGTCTTTGTATATTGTTCCTCAGCAGAGCCCTTTCAAAGGGGCACTTGACTGTGGATTTGGCTTGGTGTGAAAGGAGACATTGTCTCATGAACTTCCCTCCCACCACCCAGCCAGAGACTGAGAGACCTTGCCCCCGTGGGCACAGAGCCAAAGACTCTGGCATGGCCCCTACAGAGACCTGGCTGTCCCTGGGCACCGCTGGTTTTGGGTCAGGTTCATGCTGCCCCTTTGGCTTCTGAGAGTAACTGGCATCCAGCCTTGGCAGAGGGTGGTGAGGACATGGGGGGAGATTTGTGTGTGGGAGAGACCTGGGCTGAGGGGCTCTCACCAGCAGCATCTGCGTCAACAGGTCTGCTCCTGCCTACTCACGTGCACTAGCACAGAGCCCCATAGCATGGGATCTCAGAGCAGATGCCAGCAACCGTCAGGTCTCTCCAGGCCCTGTCCCATCCTTCTCATTTGGCAAAGAAAGGATTCAGGCCCAAAGAGGTCAAGTGCCTCATTCAGGGTTACACAGAAAACTTGAGCTTAAAAGGCATCTAAATGCCCATCTGAGGACCCATACTCTGGGCCAGGACTTCTCAGGAGGTGACAATGATTTGTAGCAGTGCACAGGTGATGGGGGTAATGTTACCGGGTCTGCAGTGTCCATGACCCTCAGGTGGACGGGCTGGTGGTCCACAGTCTCCTCGGAGCTGTAGGTGTCCTCTACAACACAGACGGTCAGCTGGGTCAGACACAGTGCCTTGGATCTAAGTTTGAGCTTCCCTCTGTGCTAGACCCTTGTGTGGCCTTGGGGACCTTAGGAGCTGTTCTGGGGCTGGGACCACTGGAAAGTCCTTGGTTCTTACCCACATGGAAGCTACAGGCAGAACCTCCCACCAAGGAGTTGCTGCTCCACCTGCAGGGCTCAGCATCAGTGGTCACTCACAGACCACGCCTCAGGGGCGGGACTGTGTTCTGGGCCCAAACACAAAACCAGCAGGATGGAGTCGAGTGTGTGGCCCCAGCACCCTGTTAGCAGCACAGGCTGGCTCGGGAGCTGCACTGCTAGTCCCTCCATCCCAGAATCCCAAGCTTTCCCACCCTCTTCCCCTCCAGCCATCCTCCTGCCCCCAGTGGGAGAAGAGACAAGGGAAAAGAGAAGTATACAATACGGTGGAGGGATGGCAGTCAGACCCCATTTAGAAATTCCAAGAAGGGGCTGGGCACAATGGCTCGTGCCTATAATCCCAGCACTTTGGGAGGCTGAGGTGGGCAGATCACCTGAGGTCAGGAGTTCCAGACCAGCTTGGCCAACATGGTGAAACCCTGTCACTATAAAAATAAAAAATTTATCTGGGCATGATGGCGGGCGCCTGTAATCCCAGCTACCCAGGAGACTGAGGCAAGAGAATCACTTGAACCCAGAAGGTGAAGGCTGCAGTTAGCTGCGATCGCAACACTGCACTCCAGCCTAGGCAACAGAGTGAGACGCTGTCTCAAAAAAAAAAAAAGTTCCGAGAAGGTTTTACAAATAATCCTTGTCACTTGTCAACATGACAGCAGGGGAGTCTAGTATAGTCAAAAGTTTTCAGTTGGAGAATGTGGAACTAAACCCAATGTCAGCTACTTTTTAGCTGTGTGACTTGGCCAAATCACTTTAGCTCTCTGAGGCTGTTTCCTCATTTTAAAATGAGAACACTATGATAACATTGCTGACAGTTTCCAAGCCTTTCACCTGTCTCCGGCGCTGTGTGAAGTGCTTGATGTGAGCTTATTTAACAGTCCCATCTCGATTAAAGACTTAAACATAAGACCTAACACCATAAAAACCCTAGAAGAAAACCTAGGCA